>LPNX010628318.1:0-77830 GCA_001517045.1 Pseudotsuga menziesii
CCTACATTTTTCTAACATCAGTCTGAGATCGCCTATGTGCTTATTGATTAATCCAAATACAGTCCAATCATCAAAATATACTTCCAAGAATTTATGAATGTAGTCTTTAAATACAGCAACTACTACTCTAGAAAATATAGCTGGAGCATTCTTAAGGCCAAAGGGCATTACCGTATACTGGAACGAGCCCCATTCTGTTGCAAATGTAGTCTTGGACCGATCTTCTGGGTGTATTCTGATCTGGTGATAGCCTGAAAACCCGTCAGTGAAGGAGTAGACCTCTTGTCCTCCCACGTTGTCTAATACTTCGTCAGTGAACGGTGTTGGAAATGGATCATGAAGTGATGCATCGTTGAGTTTTCGCAGATCAACACAGATCCTTATGTCCCCTTTTGTTTTCTTCTCTTGCACCACCATAGGGCTCACCCATTCGCTTTCCTCTACTGGTTCAATGATGCCTGCTGCTAGCATTTTATCAATTTCGTCCTTGACCTTTTCTTTGTATCGCGGGTTCAATCTGTATGGATGCTGCTTAACTGGCCGAGCATCCTCTTTTAGTGGTATCCTCATGACTCCCAAGTCTCCAACTATTCCTTTCATCTCCGTGAACTTGGTGGGAAATAGGTCTTGATAATTATGGAGCAGATCTGCAATTTGTCCGACTGTTTAGCAAACGGAACCATTTGTTGATTGCATGGGCAGACCCGGGTTTACTATAATTAATCAACAATACCCCAAACTCACTGGCCCTTTCGGCAACAGACCGCAAAGCGATCTGAAGTCTCACCCGAAGTGAGTCTAATGGGTTGGCCAAGACTCAAGTGTCTTGGACCAGGTTCTGTTCATCCTACTTCTTTCCCCTTTTCCCCTATGCGCCACTAAGTCAATCAGCTCTGCGCATCGCACGTCCCCTTCTACTCGCGGCACTTTCACCCGAGCGATGCTCAACCTCGCACCGGCTGCTCGGATTCCCCTCGCGTCGCACAACTTCCACTTACTCGCAGCCTCCCACTCCTTACCACTGCTCTGCGCACCGCGGAACACCTATCCTTTCCTCAACGCTAAGCCCTCAGCTCGCAGCATCTCGCATCGCAGCTCCTCTGCCGATGCGATATCGCTTCCCCGCGATACCTTACCACTGCGACTTTGCGCTCTTAACGTTGATTGCGCCAATGTGCGACACTCTGCTTTTCAGGAGTCTATTATGAATAACTGGTAATTAGTGACAGACGTGAAATAATCCTTAAACAACCTACTGCAATACTTCGATCTATCCTTAGTCTTTTGCAATATTGTGAACGGAACAACACATACATTCGTCGACTGCTACTATCATTACATGCATAATACTAGCAACAATAAGCAAATACAATCACATCCATTCAACACATAACACGCAGGTTTAACGTGGTTCACCCCCGGGCTGGGAGCTACGTCCACCAAACTGTGCTTCTATTATATCTTTTGAGGGAAGTTGGCACAGTTTGTTGCTCTGCTCTTGCAGCGCAAAGTTTCTCCTAGATCTCTGATCTTCTCTCTATATATATCTTCCCTCTCAGTTCTCTCTCTCTGCAAATAACTACCTACAGACTCAAATGACTCACAGACAGCTATATGTCTGGATCGTTACAACGCAGTCTGTCTGACTGATTTCTGAATCTACAAGACTATCAACTGATCGGCTATCTACTGATTGATTAGCTACCCAACCAACCCTTTACAATACAAAAATGCAAGCTTTTATAGGCAGCCCGAAGGTCGTGCCATTACAACACTGTGGGCCTGTCCCAACAGTAAACCCATACCCTAAACAGTGACAGTCGGTCCTCTCTGTCCTTGAGGTAGCCGCTTCCCGTCACACCGCAGCCCTCTGCAATCTTCCATGCTTCCCGGTACTGACCATGGGTACTATGCACCGCTTCTCTTTCTGTCCTTCGCCTTCAATGCTTGAGCCTCGTTGCTCCTTCTTCTTTATGAGGGTCGCTGAGCCCTCCTGTCACCCGCCGCTGCCTTCAATGCAGTGGTTGAGATTTCTTCTCTCAGCCGCTCTGGTACCGTTGTCTTCTTGACTTTTCCATCCCAAAAGTCGTGGTTTCCGGCTCTGCTCTCCAGCTGGAAACGTGCTACACCGTCGTAGCTCTGCCCTGTCCTTTTTCCGCTAAACTTCTCTCTTTCCGCCAAAATTAGCAGCTTCTTCTGTAGCTGCAGGGTCCTGCTCCAACACTATGTAAGGGCCTATAACCCTTGATTTCTAGGAATTTAATCAAGCATACATAGGTGAAATGTTGCATGTTGTAACAACGCTTCTCACCATCCCCACTTACTTATTTACAGCCCTCTTGATTCCCTTAATGACTCCATTTTCCCAACTTAGATAGGCACTAGTCTTGGTCCTCCATCACCTAATTTTCCTATGCTACAACTTATGTTTTGCTAAAGATAACTCTTCACATCACTCCAATCCTCCATTGCATAGCTTTAGTGATCCTAATCTTAAGGTACCCCCTTGTGCTGAAGAAGAGACTGCCTAAAGTGAGAAGAGTGTTTGTGACGTGATGTTGGCATCCCTCTTGAGTTACCCTCAGGCTTGCACTAATCTTTGGATTTTGAATTTCAAGTGCAAGAATAATTGGTAACACCTTCCCATTATAAATTAAAATATCTCAATGAAAATCAAGAGGAAAATAAAAAAATTATCACCAAAATTGGCATTACCCTATAAAATTATCTCCTCACTTTCTCCATTTATTGAAATCCAAAAATTATAATATTGTACATGATCAGTTAAATCATCATGCCGAAGGAAAGATGCAATTGGTAAGCATTAGAAACTTACAAACTGACAATTTTCTTCAGTTTCAAAATAACCAGTGGAAATCCCCCTGAAAACAGATTGTGACGCAATATCCTGTAAAGATGGTCAAGATACAAAGAGGATTAGCCATTTCTTCATCAATAAATGTTTAGCATAAATAAACTAAAACCTATTAG
Organism: Pseudotsuga menziesii; assembly: GCA_001517045.1. NCBI lineage: Eukaryota > Viridiplantae > Streptophyta > Pinopsida > Pinales > Pinaceae > Pseudotsuga > Pseudotsuga menziesii. The sequence continues at coordinate 2,992 of LPNX010628318.1, forward strand.
GTACACAAAACTATCCCACACATCAAGTTTCAACAATCAGTATAGCATTTAACAATTTGATGCTACTATTATTTCTTCCGTCATGGCATTAAGAGTGAAAAGCTAACAAGTTTAAATCCAGAAAAAATTAAGGTATTCAAAGATCAATCACATAAAGTCGATATGTTTAGCAAAGCATGAAGCAAATAATCAGAAACAAAATTTAGGATCCATATAATATAAAATGACAGTTAACATCTATGCATCATTAAGAGAGTCAAACGTTGCCTCATCAATACATGTTGACTGTGATCCTTTTGGAAAAAACAAAAGCTGACAAGTGAGGAGTTGATCCACATGTGGGAATATTGATCGAGTGAAGCACAAAATATGCATCAGCAATTAGTTGACGCGATTGTGTTAGAAATTACCATAGAGATAAAAATAGAACCTCGATATTATCATATTATCAATCTAGGAAATAAAGGTGCCAGTTCCCACCTAGACATGTGCCATAATAAACAGGTAACAATGGGACACAAACAATGATCCTTATCAATAGACCAAACCTTTACAGCCTTCTAGCTATACTATAAAAACACAAGAATGTTCAAAACCAGACAACCACATAAGTACTTGTCATGCTCCATTTCCAAACACTATCATATAAAATTAGTACTTCTTAAAACACTATTCATTTCTGCTACCAAACATAAACATCAATAACCATTAAAAACACTAGTGAAATCAATTTTTGACATTTCAAACCCATCGCCTGAATATACTCCATATGTCAAATGATTTATAATAACATATAAACTCATAAATGACTTACAGGATATGAAGATTTGTCAAGTTCGCTATCTCAATTGGAATATTGCCTTCTATACTATTAAAGCTTAGATCTAAAGATTCTAACGAGAAAAGTTGCCCAATTTCTGCAGGTAGTGTTCCTTTAAGCCTCTTCATAGAAAGATTTCTGCAAAACAATTTAGTGGATGAGAATACATCAAACACAATCAGTTGCTCAAACCCACTTCAAACATAATATGCTCACAAAAGAGTAATGCAACATGTAGCAATATATGTAGAACTATCTTGCTATTGAATTTAGAAAGGGCTCCTAATGTTGAAAATTCCTGTAATAAGATATTTTATTTATGTTTGTAGGTGACCAAAAGAATAGTTCAAAGGGACAAGAGAATGCAACTAGCACAAACATGATGTGGGAATGTCAAGGCTACTCCTGATCTAAACGATAAAGAGATACAAGTGAAAATAACATAAAATATATAAAACAATATCATATTCATCGCTAGCAAGCAACAAAGTGACTCGAAGATCACAAATATTCTATTGTAAAGAAATTTGTAATGTAAGAGGTGTAAATTCCAACTAACATATGTGGCAATCCATACAATTACTTTGTAATAAAGACTTACTTAAAATTGGAAAAAACTTAAAACAAATGTTCTTTGGCATTGTTGCTAATTAATCTTCTCATATCATAATATTACGTTGTTTAATCTCAAGAAACTAATATCAATGTCTCGAACTAAATTTTCTCCTTAAGACTTTATGTCATGTAAAGTGGTAGAAATTAGAAAGTCAAAACTTACAAGAAAGGAGGTGGAATATTTTGTTATAAGCCAAGCAAAAGATGTCAGAATGATTATTAAAGGGAAAAAGTTTTGAGAAGTAAATAAATACCTAAGAAATACAACATGAGACATACTTTTAGTAAGAACTAGGCTACAATAATGAAAGAGTGCTACATGGACATGACAAGTGGAAATAAAATATAAGCTTCTCATGGAGTAGACCCAAAGTACTAATTAAAGAGGAAATTCTTCTCTTTACTCCATTAATGGATTCTCTTCAAGTGATTTTCTTCCTTTATTGAAGGCATACTCTTCTCTAAATACCGACTTTATTATTTTTTCATGGATGAATTCTAGTTGAGCTGCTTCAACATAGATGTTGCCCTAGTAGAGGAGGAATACCTTGCTCATAAAATTCATATCTTAATTTGTGCAAAGAAAATGTTTTATGTTCTAGCAAAGATCATTGACAATTCTAGTTATAAGTTGTTCAACCATTGGTTATAGCATTATTGATCTGATATCATTTCAAATCTGTAGATACTTAACACCTCAAATACAAGTTCATGGGCAAATCTTAGTTCCTAGATGTATCTAAAGGATGTATTTGTAATGAACATAAACATTCATTAGGTGGGCTAGAGTAGCAATTAGTAACCAGCATAGATCCATCTAAACTATGGATCCACCATGTGCCGAGGGGGATCAAATCCCTAGAGGTGCAAACCTTTTGGATCTTTTTTCCAATAAAAATTATTTTGAATAGTTAAAAACACATGTTCTAAACAATAGTTTGAAAAATCGGAATCGATCGAGGATCAACTCCGACTTGGAATCAAAATCAGTAATGAATCAGTCATAAATCAGTTGATTTGAATTTAATGAATCGGTTTACTATAAAATCCATAAAATATTTAAATTTTAAAGAAAAACAACTTTTCCCTATTCTTTAAAAGTTATTATTAAATTTTTAATTAAAACTTATGTTTGACTCAATTATTACTATGCTGGAATGTTACGTTACATAATGTAACGTGACAACATCTCCGTCATACTAGGCTGTAGAAGCACCTTTCGGTGCAATAAAAGTGGGATGGCCTTAGGTAGTGTTGCCTCCCAAACTTGCACTTCAAATGTTACAAGTCCTTTAACAAAATGCAACCTGAGGGGTAATTGGGAAGAATACCCAATGTCACTATAACATTTCTTCTCACTTTAGGTCAGTTATTTTCTAACAAATGGTGCCAAACCCTAGAAAGATCGTTTTAATGATTTTCATTAGAATAAGATGGTTGGTGGGATAGACCAAAACCAATGCCTATCCAACTGGGTTATGGCATCAAGATCAATGAACAACGAGGTTTGAATGAGATGAAAGGCATAGTTAGACTATTAACGATGTGCTCTACCACATGGATCTTCTTCAATATGCACAAAATTAAAGGAGGGCATTTCAAAAGATGCACCTTACAACATGTACAAAACAACCAAGTGAAAACATGCAACCATGAACAATAAAGCGGAAATCATGGCTTCTAGAATGATGTATAAGGTCCAACCACTAAGCCAACATAACGTCTTTGTACCCTAACGAGTACAATCACTTTAATACATTAGCCTTGAAATTGTCCCAAGTGTTGATGGGTGATTGATTTGTAGATATTAAGGTTTGGTCATGTGTCTACCACTAGCTGAGAGATAGCTCCTCCATAATCTAACCATTAAATGTTTTAAGATTTGATCAAATTAGAGGTCTTGAAATATGCTTCAAGGTTTTAGAGCCATGAATATAGCATCAAGACAGCTTATCCACATGAAAGGATATAGGAAATTTTGTGACAAAGATCTCTGTGTCCAACTTGAAGGATTGTTGGGGAATGGGAAGAGAGGATGGTATAGTGTGTAACTAAGGCATGTTAAATTTATGAAAGCAGAGGTAATATTAAACACATTATACTCCTTTGCATTACTTCATGAACTATTTAATTACAAAATAGAGACTCCTCTAGAATGACCCAACTATGAACTACCCGTCTAGAATCTAGATACAATGTACCAATTTTGATTGTCTCAATATTGGGATTCACATAGAACTCACAACTTCTTGACTCGTCAACAACGACTAGTGAGAGTAATTAGCAAACTTCAACACTCTCCCTTAATTATGACCACTAAACAAACTATCAAACTACTGATAAAACATACTGCCTCTAAGGCTTATATCAAAAATCAGAAATGTGAATGCATGTTGGTCTATGTCTCAGCTAAGCTTATAACATTGTTCAAATATCTCCATCTTAACATTGTTCAAACATCTTCATCTTAACCTTCTTAGCTCATTTTCTTCTTACAATTACAGATCCAAACTATGATGCTTTCAATTATTTTCTTCTTATTTTTACCTTAGATTTGAACTTTGGTTTCCTTTTCTTCTTTTTGTGCTTGGCTTCAACCATTTCTTCTTCTTGTGAGGTGCAAAACTACACTACTCATAATTCTAGTTGTAAAACCAGTGATCTACACTTTCTTCAATGACATCTTCGTACCAAGGGCTATAGTCTCAATTTTCAAGTGTTGTAATGTGGGCATACCTAAAACCCACTTGTTCTTCTCATCATGTGACATACTATCGTCCTCAAATTCTCAACATAGCTCAGCAATGGCTAATAAAACCGAATTTCTTCAAGACTCCACCTCATAAAACTCTTATCAACAAGATCTTCAAGATTACAACCTATCTTCATGCCATCTTCCTCTATTTCATTTTCAACGGCATTCATGACTGCCTCATCTCCAAACCACCACTAAACGCTTAATCATCCTTAGTAACTCTTAGGGTCTACCCCCCTTGGCTTAGTTAGTAGTTTGCCTAAACGGAGAAGTCAATATCAAGTGACAATACTTGACTCAAGACTTGCCCCCAAGGACGCACTTAGTGGCTTGAAGATTTCTGCTACGACAACCTAACCCCCTCGGGTGCATGAAAGGCAACAACATTTTCTAGTGTCGTTGCCAGGGATAAATCTTTTTATTCCTATAGTACAACTTTGTTTTCTTCTTTTTTATTTTTGCTTTGTTTGATGAATGTTTAGATTAGATCTTTAAATTTCACTTGGAGACTCCACTAGCCTTTTTAAGTTTTTATTTTTACAAAGAAAAGCAAATAATATTTTTGTGAGAGTTCTTAAATGTATATTTTTATTCTCACATGGCAACTCCATTGAAGGGATAAAACCGTAATATCTCATAAATTTGTTGAGACTTGTTGTGTGTAGATGAGCTCATGCGACACAGTAAATTTTAAAGCTCATTATTTGACAGTTTTCCTAATATAGTGCTAGATGTTCTCCATTGTCACTTCATATCTAAACAGTTGAATCCTACTATGGGTAAAGAAGGGCTTCGTACTCTCCTGCTCAATGCATGCCCCTCAATAGATTTCTCAAGTATCAGTGGGTTTTCTAATGATTGTTATAACCATACTGAGCTATATAAGGTTGCCATAGAGTTTTTTGGAAATAATGGTGAATCAGTCACCCATCATATTGCTACTTTCTTCAACCCGGTGGTCGATTTGAACGTGGTGCATGGGGATGATCTAATGGTCATTTTCTCCTTTTCCTTGAAAGGGGATGCATAGAATTGGTTCTATGACTTTCCTAAAAAATCCATAGTTTCCATGGTTGATTTTTTCCAATGTTTCCTTTTGCGTTGGTATGAAGGAGAAGTGGCAGAGATTAAGCAACATGTTAAAGAATATGATGCCCTCCTCCCTGGAACGCAACTTAATGCTACTGAAGAAGCACATAAGGATCTCTTGATTGAAGATATTATTGAAAATCCACCTCATGATGGAATTGAAGATTTGGAGTGTCCTCAGGTTTATTGTCACGTCCCCACCCCTCATCCCGATGATAGAGAGGATGCAACCAACACACTGCTGCTGTCAAACTAGGAAATCTAGCCCCATGAACATAAACATAAAATGCATTAATATAAAAACATACACAGATGCATAATGCAATCTAGAAGCAAACACATTCATTTCATTCATGCATTCATCATGTTCATAAATCATTAAACAAATAGTTTGCAGAGATTAAGCACAAGAATACGTATCTTGAAAAGGAGCTGGCCCGCAACTAGCTACGTCACTGCAACGTTCCACCCAACCATAGGTCGATGTGCTCATCAATCTCCCAGCATCATTGCCACCCCTGAGCTAGGCATGATTCCACAAGGCACTAGGGAACAACAGGCTCACACATAGCCAAAACCATACATCCACGGTCAAGCCAACACACCGTTGGGTTTCACAGACTGTCCAACCAAGCCAATAAGAAATTGGGTTTTACAGGCTGCTAAGGCAACTAACCAACAACACATGGGTTCCTTGGACTTATTCAACCAAGCCACTCTTTGCATCAACCACACAGTCAACCAATTAATCAAACACAGCCATACACAACTGTTGGATATGAACAAAATGTTTCTAGGAAACCAAAACGAAATGGTTGAGGGGAAAACAACCCTGCATGAGCAAGTACATTTTCAGGAAACATTCATGGGCTTCGCAGAGGTAAAAACGGCCTCCTCAAACCCTCAGATCGTGGATCTACTCTCCCATCTGCTGGGTATTGCCAAAAAAGTTTTGTAACCAAAACAACCCAGTAAATTGGGGAAAAACACCCTGTGAGAGAAAATAAGTCTTCACAAAAAGTTTTTGGGCATTGGAGGAGCTGAGACGACCTCCATACACACCCAAATCGTGGGTCTCCTTGGCCCACTCATTGAACAAGACAAAAACGGGTTTCCTAGCTTGGAGAAATTTGGGGAATAACGTGAGAGAAGCTCCTAGCTTGCTCACAGTGGTAAAAACGGCCTCCTCAAACCCCAAAATCGTGGCTCCTTCCTTCCCATTCACCCAGCAACACCGAAAACGAATTATGGGCATGGAGAAGTGAAGAAACAACAGCAACTCGTGAGGGGGAGAGCTTAGCAAGATTCAGCTGCGTGAGGGAGCCAAACCTCCATGAGGATGGGTGAGGAATGAAAGAAATGGGTTCCTAAATGCTTGGGCATGCATTAACAAGCTTTTACTTACCCCACAAGTCAAAAACACACTTTCCAAAAATGGGTGGTCTTCCCAAATTCGAAATTGACCTCCATACCTTTCCCATCCCAAGGAAATAACTTCCTCAACCAACTTAGAAATGACTGGGCACAAAAGACAAAAAGGGTAGTTGACAACTCAAGGGTTTTCCCTTGACATTGGCTTTTCCCCATTGGCCCAAAAGGTTTGATTATTTCCTCCCTCCCTATTCCTTATGAAATCATGCCCCCATCTCTTTAACGTTGCGGCGCATAGCTAGTTGTGGTATTTTTATTAATTTGCATTTTACATGATGTCCCAAACATATCGTGTCTGGCTAGCACATAAACCATCGGCATCGATTTTAATTGCCAATACATAAGACAACTAAAATCAATGGTGGGGCATTTTCCTTTAGCTCCACACCACGATTAAATATAATATTTACATCATATGCAATTCAATACCACGAGGTCAAAACCGGGGTGTTACATTTATGTCAGTGATAATGATAATACTTGTACTCTAGATCTATGCATGCCTGAGAAAAGGTTTGGCCAATAGCAGCCTACTCTTAGGATTTTATGGGAAGTTGTTCTTGCTGCAAAGTGCACACCAAAAAATCCTGCATGGAACTCAACCATGATTCTATTATCACGAATCTTGTAGTTTCCCCGTGAGGTGATCCTATTTAGGACGGCAAAGGAAAGGCAACTAAAGTCCAACCTACGATATCCAAGACATCTGAAAGAACTCAGATGTCACGCCAGTTAAAGGATATCGGCACTTCAGACTCAGTGAAAATACTAGGCCCAGGGGGCGTCCCTATGACCAAGATCCCTAAAAACGATGAATGAAAGCAAATAATCCAGGGGAACTTGATTATATCTCTTAGTATTATAGTTAATTCGAGTTTTGCACTGTCACTAAGAGATTTCGAGTGTTCGTATGAAAAGCCCCAATTTACCCTAGGGTTTTAAGCATGGAAAATTGGATCTAGGGGTAAACAGTGAAATTAAGCGAAATTGGGCACTCAAATTGATTGCTAGGTGTAAGATAAGGCAATTTGAAGTGAAACTAGCAATACCCAGTTTGCGGAACTAAAGATACCCACTTCTTCCAAGGAGGGTGTCTTCCCCTAGAGGAATGGCCAATGCGTTAGATGGGAAAATGGAGTCCAATGGTCACAAAAATTTAAACTAAAGGGTTTTAATTTATTTCCAAGGTGGGTTTTAAGTTTTAAAGGCAGCTGCAAACTAGAACCTACTAAACTAAAAATCGAGGGTTTTTAAAAATGAGAGTTTCGCCAGAAAATCTTATAACTAACGGAATAAAATTTAAAACAAGAGATTATGAGTAGATCTTACCCGTAAAATCTTGTAGATGCCTTGCAAATGATGATTTATCTTGTCTCAATCAATTTGAAGCAACTTTGACGAAGCACCAAGTCGAAACGATTTGCACAAGTGAGGTAGCGTGCCCCTCTCCCCTACACAGTCAAACTACTGAAAGTGAGATTTTCTATGCATGAAAAAGACACTGGAGATGCAAGAAAATCAGAGTGCATATCAAAGATCAAAGATACTATTGAAAAAAACCCTGATTATGAAAAAGTCTTCAAGAGAAACAAGTTGGGAGATCCACGAAAACGCCCCAAGAGAAAACGCCCTCCTGCATGCAAAACGCTATCTTCCAAAAATATTTAATACCATGGAAAAATATTTCAAATGCTAAACAACATAAATTTTCCAATCATAGACAAGAACATCCCACAAAGAAGATCCAAGAATTTCTGCAAAAATCTCTTTATTCAAATATCCAGAGCCAAGAGTGCAAAATTTCCCTATGGGATACAATGAGGGGGGTCTCTTCTTTATATAGCTTTCGAGAGAGACAAACCCTAACTTAATTTTTCATCCAACGGTTGAGAATAAAACATCATCAACGGTGGAGATCACTTTTACATGGATCGATATGAATAAGTCAAGAGGGGGGCGAATTACCTCATAAAGCCCATTTTTACAACATGATAAATCATTATCTTTGCAAGTTTGGCACTTAAGGGACATGGGGGGGTCATAAGGGGGTCCCCCAATACATATTTCTAAAGATGCAACTTGATTTACACACTTTTATTTTGACCAATTTCACCCTATGGGGGATGTCCTCCCTAGGAGAGCCAAAATAATAATTCGGAGCATGAAAATGGATGAAACTGGTGTAGAAGCGTCTAGAGAGCCATCATAAATCATCTGGAGAAATTCCCTTGCCATTTCCTTGACCCAACAAGCCAAATCGATTTTTCAGTGAATTCCCTAGTTCATTTTTTCTGGTACATCCTCTAGAAAATGATAAATCCACCATAACTCTATCCAGGGTACAAACTAGGGAAAATTGATTGCACTGGATGATCTGGACACATAAAAGAATGATATAAGTGACTACTCAAGTCTCATACCCCCTAGAACACTGCACTACTCTAGGAGAACCAAACATACTGCCATCTGTAATAAAATTTGATCATTTGGCCAATAATAAAGTGATAATAATCACTTTTCAAGAGAACCAGGGCCAAACTCTCAAAACTAAAACCGCAATATTGGTCCTGGGCATGTCTGGAACAAATATAGACCATGTTGTATTTTGAGTCGTTGCCTTGGGAATCGTGCTTGACTTGGTCAAACTGGGTTGACCAGGTCAAAGTACCCAAACAAAAGGTGAGAAATTGTATCCATATGATCCTGTAACCATCTAGGGTAAGAAATGCTCCAATGGTGTATATCAAAACCAAGCTTAAATCAATGTTATTCATAATCATGGTAACAATAGTAATAATAGTAAAGGATATACCTGTGCTTCTGAAAAAATATTTGGAACTCTCTGGAAGTCTGCTTGTTCATGTTGTTGCTGCCTTTCACGCACTTGGGGACGAATCAACACAGCAGAAATGTTCAAGATGCTAAGTGCATCCTTGGCAGCAAGTCTCAAGTTAGGTGCTATCACTTGATCCTGACTCCTCCGTTTAGGCCACTCCTAACGGAGCCAAGGGGGGTAGTCCCTATGAAAGAGTTCCTAAGGCTCTTACTTTTATTAGTTATGAATGAATTGCTTTTGTTAGGAGTTTTGATAAATCAATACTGAAACAAGCTACTTGCAAGTGAAGTTAATATAACAGCAGCATGAAAATAGATATGGCAATTTATAACATAAATGACCTGAAAGCAAAATATGAAATTGAAGATAGTGTCAGTGCCGAATGGAGTCTAATGCTGTTGAAAGCTGTAAATGTATTGTGTTATCAACTATTTTGTACCATAGTTGAACCTCTTGTTGAGCCGCCATTTGATGAACATGGTCAATGTTCATGTTCAGTGCAACAGGAGTTCAGAATGTTTTGCCTAGCCAATTTTGGCTAATCATTTTTATTTTTATGTTGAAATGACCATGCCCCATGGGGTTTTTGTAATATAGTGTGCTAGTAGGGGTTTTGAGTGGCTCAGCCCCCTAAGATATAAAATTTCAACTAAGGTATTCCAGGGATTTTTTTCCCTTGTCAATTATGCTTTGCCTATAGCCGAGTATAATCGTTGAGGTTTTCTCCCGCTTCCTTCAAAGCTAGAATGCCCGATTTTGAATTTTGGGCCTTGGGGGGTTATTAGAGTCCAACTAGTAAATAAGAACCTACTAGACACTATTGGTATGTTCAATGGTCATTTCATAAACCTCGGGACGTTTTAAAGATTTGTAAAAAAAAAAAAATTACCGACGGCTTTGAGTTTTTTAATTTTTATTTTTTGACTATAGGGAATTAATTAAAATTTTCAATTAATTAAACCATTTTGACCATGGTTTAATTGAAAATTTTCAATTTGTAATAATTAAGTGGTCCGGGGGGTGTTTTTGGCAAATAAACACTTATTTTCTAAGCCAAAACATTCATTTAGCCCCTAGACACACTCATCCTAAGTTTCGGACTATTATTTGGCCTTATAATTAATATTCTCTCAAAAAATCCAAAAAATGAGAAATATTAATTAAAATAATAAAACATAACAAATTGGAGAAAATCAAAATATCTCCAAAAAATGCCAAATTGAATAAAATAAAGAGCTAATTAGCTCAGCACAAAGCATTTATGATGATTCCAATCAATATCGGCGAGTTTCAGATCAAGTATCAGAGTGTAGCAATTGAACTATTAGTCAAAAATTCACCCTCTTTGGTCAAATTCGTTTTGGGGTTGAAGTAATTGTTATCTATTGGCTCGGTCATCATTACGAGGGGGGATGAGCCACCTCACACCCCCCCCCCTCATCATTACAACTCAGTCTTATCTCAGTTGTAGCTCAGTTCAACTCCAAATCATCATGCCGAGCTCATTCAATTACTCCGGTGTTACTCTTAGTCCGGATTTAGGGATTTGAGCTCTATTTTCTTTCCTCTTTGTATAAATAAGAGGCTCTTCTTCCTATTTGCATATGGAGAATTTGCAAGAGACCTATACTCAAATTGTAACAGTTTTATTTGTTTAATGAATGGAATAAAGTGACTTTGGAGGTCCATGCGTGGGTTCCTGGTGCTTGATTTTCATCTTGTGGGAGGTGACATCTTTCTTAACCTTATTCTTTTCTTTTTGCAAAGTACATGATCATTGCTAGCTTAGGAAGGTTATAAATCTAGCACAATAAGGTAATCATTTAGCGTTATAATTTGATTATCTATGTAGAATCCATTGAATGTCTGAATTGAACAGGAAGTAGTAGGTATACCATTGTTTTTCAGATATTTTCTTGATTAAACATTCTGGCATTTGATCTTGTGTTTTATTGATTGAGAATTGTGTTTCGGGGATCACCGAAGGTGGAGAAGGGGTTGAAGTTCAACCACCTCTTCACGAAGCAGGAGTTTTTTATCTAACACTTTCAACGTGCAGAGCATGCAAAGCGCTTATTTTCCAGTCAAGAAACACAGCTAAAAGGGGCTTTTCTCTATCTTTCATAAATTTAAAATCTTTTCCTTAAGTATCAGATCCATCTATCCTTCTTCTTCTTGCTTCTTATTGCCTCTTTTTACTTTGCTTCTTGTCTTCACTCCTTACCATTCTCGCTTCTCTGATTTTCTTGCTCTATTTTTGCTCTTCTTTTTTGCCTCTTTTTTACCCTCTTTCCTTAATTTTTTTGCAGCCATCTTTCACTTGTTGGCTGCCCTCTTTTGGCCTTTTTATTTGCAGCCATTCTTCTCTTTGTCCGGCTGTCCTATTCCTTAATATTTTGCAACCAACTTCTCTCTTAGTTGGCTGCCCTCTTTCTCCTCAATTTTCAGCATTCTTGGGCATTTTTTGTGGCCACTTTTTGGCACTTTTTGAGCTTGTTTTTTTGCAGCCATCTTTCACTTCTTTGTTGGCTATCCATTACTTCATATTTTGCAGCCATCTTTCACTTCTTTGTTGGCTATCTATTACTTCATTTTTTGCAGCCATCTAAATTCTTTGTTGACTGCCCCGTTTCCTCATCTTTTCAAGTCTTTTTTCCCTCTTTTTTGCATGTATTTTTTCACTAGTTTTACTTCAAAAAAGACCAAAAATTTGCATTAAAAAGAATAATTTTGTACTTTGAATAATTTCTTTTTTTTGGCATCTAGTTAGATCTATTTCTTTTTTTTTGACAAAATAATGTGTGCATGAGTGTTTGGCTTTCTTGTGCAGGTACCGAGGAAGTGGATCAAGAAAACAAGACTCGAGGAAATTAGAGAAAAAACTTAAAAAACCAAGAAGACAAGCATAAACGAAAAATGCATCCTTTGTAAAAGCTATTAAAGCTTGTTTCAATATTCTAGTTTTTTCAAGTTCTTTTCAAAAGGGTTAAATTCCCAAAGTTGTAATTTATTAATAAAAGGGACTAGTGGGGCCAAGCCTCCCACGTTTTTCTTATTTCTTCTATATGGGGGAAGTGTGTCTTGTGTGATTTTTATCTTTTCTTAACTTAGATTATTTGAGACTCGGTTTTATTTTCACTAATTGCTAGTTTAATTTTATTGCATGCATGCCATTTACTTCATGTTTTTTGCTCTTTAATTAATTATCATAAAAAGAACACAAAGTCTCTTGAATTTGTCATAAGACAAGTCAAGAGCACTCTCTGTCGAAGAGCACTTGCATTGCATTCACATCATAGATTAGATAAGACTCTTGAATCTCACCATAAGGTGGATCAAGAGCACTCTGTGTCGGAGAGCTTGGTTTGTTAATAAAATTTGCAACTCACCATCCCCATAAAATTGGAATTTACTTATTTTTACTTATTTGGACACCTAGCTTAGAATACTAGACTGTCCGTCAGGTCACCAAGGGGAGCCACTGAAGGTATACTTTTCCGGTTGGACTCATACCTTGCTTTTTTTCTTTAGCCTTAATAATCAAGACCACTCAAACTCATAAAATCAACCAAGATAATTTGCACAACATTCTCACCAACATTATTCTGAGACTTGTATCTTCAACATCCCCAAGCACTACACATTTTGACTCCATTTGGAACTGGTCATTTTGAACTTTCATATAATTATTAATCTAGGCCATTTGTCCATTGGGAATCTGTTTAAGTTATTATCTATCTATGGATGCCATTTTATTATACAAGTCTTCATTATATTGTTTATCGCCAATTTTGTATCTGCAACGTGGATTGCTCTTATCTTGTGTTCATCTCATTCATTACAAAAACTGTGATCTCATTAAAAAACTCTTAAACAACACCCATCCGCATCTGCAACCATGAAAACACTTAAAAAAACATAGAGCCATAGACAACTCTTTGTAGGGACTACCCCCCTTGGCTTCGTTAGGAGTTTTCCTAAACAGAGGAGTTAGGATTCAAGTGGGGTTAAGCCTCCCACACTTTTTCTACTTCCCCTATTTGGGGAAGGTGTGTCTTGTCTTTTTCTTACTTAGATTAGAGTGCATGCTCGATTTAGTTTCTTTGCCACTAATTGCTAGTTTCAATCTTCACTTGCATACTTTTTGTTTTATGTGTTTTTTTAATTATTCATAAAAAGAACCCAAAGACTCTTGAAATTGTCATAAGACAAGTCAAGAGCACTCTCTATCGGAGAGCACTTGCATTGCATTATCATAGCAGTTTAAATGAGACTCTTGAATCTCACCACAAGGTGGATCAAGAGCATTCTCTGTCGGAGAGTTGTGATTGTTAATAAAATTTGCAACTCATATTCACTCTTTAAAATTGGAACTTACCATTCTATAATGTGTATGCTCTACTTGTACGGGATACCCAGAAGCACTGTAAATTTTTAATTCTCATGCTTAACTCCAGGTAGAACCATAATAAAATTTACCACTTTCCCCGGGCAAAAATCCAACGCCTAAATTTAAGCCGTTGCGGTGGCAAAATACCCAAAGGAAGCAGGAACACCTAGTCAGTGACATCGAGGCACCAGTTAGGCTACATCCTTGCGGTGTAGTGTTGAACACAGCTTTAGAGACTCTGGACCAGCCTACATATTCCTTGCGGGTAGCCGCATCGGTTAAGGGTTTTGGACATATCTACCGTACCGAAAGGTATATCTTGGAGATGCATTTCCCATTTAATAATCAACCTCATTTTAAAACGTACACTAAAATTTACTAAGAGGCATTTGCAAAATGATCTCACAAACATCAGAGACTTATATTTTCAGCATCCTGACTCCATTTAAGGCACTGACCTGTTTATTCTTGCATCATCTCATTTGGACCATTGTCCATTTATTTTTAAGTTATTCATGCGTGGATGCCTTAATATCTGGCTTATTATTCATATCATGTTTTGCAAATAGCAACGTGGATTGCGTAATTGGTTTTTGTGTACATCAAAACTCCTAAACAACACTAATTCTCATCTTCCATCTAATAGTCATTAAAGACATTTTAATGAGCGTTAAATAACCTTTTTTAGGGACTACCCCCCTTGGCTTCGTTAGGAGTTAGCCTAAACGGAAGAGCTGGGATCAGGTGACGGCACCTGGCTCTTTGCTTGCCCCCAAGGCCACACCTTTCCCGCTTAGGGAAATAGCTGTTGTCACCCACCTTGTAGTTGCCTATGTATGATGGATCCAGGATGGATGGTAGAGGAACAAGCAACTAAAGAGGTGGAACCAAGACTGCCTAGACTCCCAAATGGATGGTTGTCACGCCAATCAAGGTAGTATTCGCTTTATGTTATCTAAATCCAAGACAACAAAGGGGGAAACCCAGATCTACTCCCGACAAGAGAGATTAGACCTAGACACCAGATCAGATCAAGTATGGATTGAGGTACGTAAGGTGTAAGGTAATTGGAAACTCTAGATCTATGGAAGATGAAACTAAGTGGACTAGGGCTTTGGATGTGGGTTTCGGTCGTATGAGGGTTGATCCAAAGTGACCTATAGGGGTAGTACATAGATCTAGGGTTGAGGTACTAGCAACTAATGAAGATAATCGTTGTCCTGGGAAACGTAACTAAGACAGGGTGAGTAAGGACAGAGTTGGGACTGTCTAGTGCCAAAGGGATATACTCAATGAGAGATATGACAATGTCAGATTACCTGAGTCATCAAGGAGCCGTCAACTTTCAGGGGAAAGAGGTCAAAAGAGGGTTAGTGCTATGCTTGGAGATCGGCTCCTGTTGAGCCTTGGGTAATGGAGTCAGTATCAACACAGCATTTAAGTTGACCCACCTGGGATATGCCCTTATCTATGGACCCAGAAAAGTGTTTGGCCCGGAAGATTCAGGTTACAGTGAAACGAGCAAAAAGAGGGCTAGCGCTAGGGTTTGAAGAGGCAGATCTATAGATCTAGGACAACCAGAAGACTATAAGCTCAGCGTTGGAGGGGGGATGAGATCAGAATGGCCCAATCTACAAACCCAAGTCAGAAAATTTCAGGAAAAATCAGATCTGGAAAAGTCAAAATCTGATGAGGGATGTTAGGAGACTGAAAGTCAGTTTTTCAGATCTAGGGCTACCTGGCAGGAACTAACTCAGCGTTGGGGGTGTTCTGGAATGACGGAGACCTGATCTACAAACCCACGTGATTATTTTCTAGAAAAAAAGAAAAAAAAGTCAAATCTAGAAAAAAGTCAAAATTTTAGTGGGGGCGCTAGGGTTTGAGTAGTCAGAAAGTCAGATCTAGGGAAAACCAGTCACAATTTGGACAGCATTGAGGATGATCTAGTGAGAGGGATGCCCGATCTACAAAACCCAGAAATGGTTTGTTCAAAGATCAAGCGGTTCCTCGATTAAGTATTTTTTTTTTTTTTATTTAAGAGATTTTCAAAAAAATTAAAAAAGCGCAGATACAATGGATTGAGATCTGAAAGACAAGAGACTTACATGTTAGATCTTACATGGAAATTCTTGTAGATGCCTTGATGATGATGATCCCCACCATCTCGATCAATTTTGGAAGATCTGAGTGAGTTCTAGGACCAACGTTGTGCTCCAAGTGACCAATGCGCCCCCTATCCTACACAAGCAAACGTTAACAATATCAAATTTGTTGTGCCACAAAAGAAAAAACTAAATCTACAAAAAAGTAACAAGATGTAATCATAGATCACAATGAAGCTAATGAAAACCCCCTGATACAAGACGAAGACAATCCAGCGAGTTGAGGTCCCAAGCAAAAACGCTCCAGCTGAAAACGTCGTCCTGTAGATAAAACAATGATCCCCCCGAAAAAAGATATAGATCTTATTGCCAACATTTCTGTACCATAGTTGGGTTACCTAAGGAGCCGCTGGTTGTCAAACATGACCAATGTTTGATTCCAGTGTATCAGTTGATCCGTCTTTATGTCTAGCCAATTTTGGCAAGTCAGTTTTTTATTTGAATAATTTTGACCATGGCCCCGTGGGGTTTGTAATAAAATGTGCTAGTAGGGTGTTTTGAGTGGTTCGATCTCCTAAGACGTAGAATTTCAACTAAGGTATTCCAGGGAGTTTTTTGCCCTTAACAATTATGCTTTGCCTATAGCCAAGTATAATTGACGAGGTTTTCTCCCACTTCCTCCAAAGCTAGAATGCCCAATTTTGAATTCTGGGCCTTAGGGGGTTATTAGAGCCCAACTAAGTGTATATAAACCTACTAGGCATTATTAGAATAAAACATGGTCATGTCCTAAGTCACTAGGACCCTTAAAAAAATTTCCAAAAAAATTTTACCTGACGCGTCAAAAATAATTTTTTTATTTTTTTATTTTTTTATTATTTCCTAAGTTTTTTAACTAAAATTTTCCATAATTTAAATGGAAAAATCCAATTTGTAATAAGTTAGTCATCCGGACCCCGAATTCAGTGATTGAAGGCTCTAACCTTAAGCCAAAAAATCATTCTTGATTGGCCAGCCAGTCAGATCCAACTTTCAGATCATCATTCGGACATATAACGCACATTTTCTCAAAAAAGTCATTTGTGGGGAAAAAATTGATTATTTATTAAAAAATGATTATTTTGGAGAAAATCTAAAACTCTCCAAATTAATCCAAATTCAGTGAAATGAAATTCAGAATGGCATGTCAATGGACATTTATGATGATTGGAGTTATCATAACTCAGCTTCAGTCTGCATTCAGTGAACATTAAAGATATATCTAGTTAACGGTCTTGTCATCTCCAGCTAAACTCCTGAATTGGATGAGATGGAGAGCACTCATTGGTTTGATGATTTGATCGAGGCAAGGACTGGTGATTACATTATGATCTATTGGCAGTGGCTCCTCCAGACCTAGATGTGGCTCTTCCTTACCTAGATGGCGCCTTTACCAACTTGCTCACGCCCCTCTCTTCTGCTCACACCCCTCTCTCCTCATGAGGGCGTCATCACACGTGTGGGCTCATTAATGGCTTGGTTTCAGTGCTTAGGGTTGGAGTGGGGGCGCCTTGCCTAGGTGGAGGCCTCCCCTCACTCTTAACTCTTTAGTTTCGGTTTGGAGCTCTCAATTATGTGCCGATCCGGTTAGGTCTGGTTTTCTGGTTTTAGGGTTTTGGTTCTTCTCTCGTTGTATAAATAGAGACTTCTTTAGCTCTATGGGGATGGATCTTTGATTGTAAACTTACTCTGTAAGAATTTGTAATTGCTTTATGCTCATATTTGGAATAAGATCAAGACTTTGGAGGTCCATGCGGCTCAATACCTGTGGTGAATGAATTTTGTGAGGTGAATGTTGTCCATCTATTTCATTTCAAATGCTTATTATGATCTAATCAATTGGTTTTAGAAGTCTTCTGTTTAGAACGTAAAATCTTCCATTTACAGTTGATAAGTTGGTTGATTATGCTATTTTATTTAAGATTTCATGAGCAAGACATATTCAGTTATATTAATATTGATGAATCTTTATATTTTTTAGCATGCTAGTTGATTGATCTCACTGGGTTGTTTAAAGTGTTTTGATCTTGGACAGGATCTGCCATCTTAGAGAAGGGTGTGAGCTCGGTTGCATCTAGCTCATCTTCAAGATCACAAGTTTTTTTTTGTTTAACACTGGTTTCTTTGCAGGATCTACAATAACTTGGATTTTTCCAAGAAGGAGGCTTTGTTTGCTTCAAGTTCCAGCTCATAAAATCTTCTTTAAGTTTGTACTTTGGTTACCGGTTACTTTAGGAAGCCCTAGCTTACCTCTTTCCATCCTTTGGCTTCCCTTCCATTGCCTTACTTGACTTGCTTTTCCTCCTTCCTCTTCGCTACCCTCTTTTCCTTTGTCTTCATTCAATTTGCTGCCCTCTTTTTGCCTTTGGACAACCCTCTTTTTTACCTTTGGACAGCCCTCTTTCTTACTGTTTTACAGCCCTCTTTTTGCCTTTGGACAGCCATCTTTTTCACTTTTTGGACAGCCCTTTTTTTTACCTTTTCTCTCTCCCTTTCCATGGTCTTTCTCCTCTCTCTTTCCTCCTATTTCACCGCTGATTTTTACCACTCTTTGAGAGTTTAGTTTGTAGTTTTATGTCTTTAATTTTTTATTAACATATAACGTTTGAATTGTTTAAAGCTATTACTTGCAAGAAGAATCGAGAAAAGCCCAAAGGCTAAAGACAAGCAAGGAAGCAAGCAAAGAACAAAAAGACAAATTTTCCCTCTTCTTTCCATCCCTTTCTCTCCCTGTTCTTTCAGGAAAAGGCAAAAGCAAAGTCATCAAAAATTGTAAAAAATTAATAAAGAGCGAGTGGGATTACGACTCCCACACCCCTCTTCCCCCATTTGGGGAAAGCCTGTATCGTCCCATTGTCATGCTTTTTCCTTTTTGTTTAATAAACTGCTAATGGTAGAGTAGGATAGGATAATTGCATAATCATAAGTAAGTTAGTTTATGTTTTGAAAATGAAGAAAAATGTTGATTTGATTGTTTACTTGAACATTGCATAATTTCTTTTTTGTTTACTTACCCCCTTGCTTTCCCGATTAGGGTCCTAAAAAGCCTAAAAGAGACTCTTGAGTAGTTAGAATTTTATGTTCTATTTCTCTTTCAAGTTTAACAAATTAATTAAATCTCTTGAACTTGCAGTAACACAAGTCAAGAGCACTCTCTATCGGAGAGCATTCTTAGAACTGCATACCCCTGCATTAGGCATCTTAGATTAGCTAAGTCTCTTGAACCACTGTCATAAGACGGGGTCAAGAGCGCTCTTTGTCGAAGAGTCTTAATCAATTAACTTAATAAAATTTACAACACACACCCCCTAATTAATTAACTTCGTTCTCTCCTTGCCGGAGTATGCTCTGACCGACCTCAAAATCGGACTACCCAGAAACGGCACTAGATCTCTAATCTTGCAAGAATAACTTAATAAAATTTAAACCCTGTAACCAACGCACCGGTGTTGTAGGGAATTTTCTAAAGTCCTTCTTAGTAGAGACGTCGGAACCCCCGCTATCTAAGCTTCTCAACTAGCTGGTCAATCTCTGCAATACCAGCCTAGGATACTGGGTGGGCCCGACATGTCTTCAACGGATTGAACTTGGAATATTCTCCCGACTTGTTTGACAAACCTTCGTTGACACCCTAATCAAAAGCACTTAAAATTCTTAAAATCTACCAAGAGCACTCGCACAATCTAATATTCACTAGTTTGATTTCTAAACTTGTTATTTAATTCTTTGCGCATTTCAGTATTTTGACTCCATAAGGCACTGGTCCTTTTTTAATCTGCATAATTACTTTGTTTTGATCAATTGTCTGTGGTCGGTTTTAGTTTCTATCTGTGAATGCATAATTAACTAAGTCTGGAATCATTCTTATCTTTTAATCTCCTACTAGCAACGTGGATTGCTTTTGATTTGTGTCCTACTCAGAATAAATAAACACCTCTAATCATAATAACTCCTAAACAACACCCATCCGCATCCGTAACCAATTAAAACACTTTTAACCACATTGACCCTTAGAAAACTCTTTGTTAGGGACTACCCCCCTTGGCTTAGTTACGAGTTAGCCTAAACGGAGGAGCTAGGAGTAGGTGACAGTACCTAGCTCTGTGCTTGCCCCCAAGGTCACACCTCTCCCACTTTCCTAAGTGAGGAGACCGCTTTCGGAAAGTTTCTGCTGCTAGTGTGCAATTGGCGGACAACAGATCTCACACAATATTCTGAATGCTAGGAAGCAAGAAATTTTCCAATCACCACCAAAAAACATCAGATGCAAAGCAAATCCAGAAAATATCCACAAAAAATCTTTTTATTATTCAAATTCAAGAGCCAAAAACCCCTTACAAATGAGAAGCTCTCTCCTTTAAATAGGAACGAGAGAACCAAAATCCTAACCACTTTCAAAACCAGTGGCTAAGATTAAAAGATAAAATGTTCTAATCAATGATTGAGATGAGCTCAACATACAATACATGGATCAATTATAACCATAAAGTACCAAAGTGGACTAAATCACCCATAAAGAGGGTACCCCACTCAACAAGAAATAAATGAAGCACGTGGTGGGTCCATGGAGTGTTAACTAACCCCCTTTGGGTGCCCCATGGCACAATAAAATAATATAATATTTTAATTTTTTTTTAACTTTGTGCCTCTTTGAGGAAATTGTGAGCCGCGCAAAAGCTCCAGAAAATAATATAAAAATGCCCAAAAAATAAGTGTGGGCCTAATCAGCTGCTACAACCTAAGTCACCGTGTTCGGTGATTTTTCGACTTCAAGTTCGAAAATCGCCTAATTTTCGAGCCTGCCGATTTTATTTGATGATATTCGCTGATCAGAAACGCCAATTCGAACTGCAAGGCGAATTTATTTAAAAATTGTTGAAAATAGTGGAAATTCGTTGAAATTCATTGAAAATCGTTTTTGAAATCATAACCCTAAAAGGCCTCTCAATGGCTATTCACGATATTTTATCGACTGTTCAGCAATTGCGCGGTGGGTTTACAGAGTTGTGGAGGCCGTTGGCATCGATCAAGCATTGGCCATTGGTAAATTGTTTCACGCGGGTGAAATTGTTTCACGTTTCAGCACTGAAGCATTCAGCGTTCAGTGGACGACGAAGGGAGGACGATTCACCAGGCACGAAGTCCTCTGCTCACTCCAACTTGTCGCAGGCTCGCAGCTCGTTTTTGCAGAGGCTCGTTTTTGCTTTCCCTTTATAAGAGCCTTTTTGCAGAGGGTCGTTTGTCGCAGGCTCGCAGCTCGTTTTTATTCGCTAAGTCCCTTAAAACCATAAAGACCTTTAGAACATAAGGTTTTAAAAAATATCATTTAAAAGGTATTAAGATAATATTTATTTAACCTTCATAATTTAAAACCTTTTTAGATTATAAAAGGTTTACTTATGTCCTTTGGGAAATGTACCTAGCCATGGGAACTAATAGATTTTATAAAGATATGAGAATTTGAAAAGAATGAAACTTGGTTATAGGAGAGATTTTGGATTTGGAGTCAACTAGTGTTTATATATTTTTTAATTTCGATATATTTTAGTCATTCGAACTTAATGCCGAATTTTATCGCTAAAATTTGAAGTGCCGATTTTTTTCCAAATTTCAAGGTCGCCGAATTCGAACACGAACTCGAACCAGGTGACTTAGGCTACAACTGCTGGAGAAGGTGCGGAGGTCATCACTCTCATCATCATGACTCATCCCATGTCATTTCCTTGCCTCAATAACCCAAATCGATTTCTTCAATAGCCATTTAATCATTTTTTAATATGCCACGGGAAACGTGAACCTGCCAAAACAGCCTCCTAGGGTGCCTGCGTTGTCAAACTGAGCCCACCAGGCTTTCTGGTATGGGGATACTATGGTACAATCAAGTGGCTGCACCCCCTATTCCCCATACATCACCCTAGGAGATCCAATAAAAACATCTCCCTGCTCAGACACATCATCCTGTAAAGCAAAACTGCATCCAGAGAGTAAAATGAGCATGACCATCTCTGCAAGTGCCCAAAAACTGAAAACAAACTATCCCATTAAACTTAGAGAGTCCAAATCCATCCAGGGTGTATACTCATACCCCTCTCAGGTCTCTACCTGATCATCAACCATATCCAATAGACAATATAACCATCTGTAAATAACCAGATACCAATAATATAACTCAGACTATCATCCATCTGTTGCAAGTGTTATAAGGCTAAGACATGCTCTACAAATCATTTAAGCAATAATCTCGACAAGTAGCAGTCATTTCACTAGTGGTACATCAAACAAATACATATATAGGGTTTTATTTATTATTACTCAGACCAGACTTTCAGGACTATACTCACTTCATAGTTGTAGTCAATTTGCTAGTGAAGGCTGAAGGCTGAAGTTGACAAGGCTAGGGCAAATGATGACTTCCTACTTAACATCATGGCACTTTGGATATGGAAAGGAAAAACTCACTATAACCACATGCCGAACAAACAACAACACAAGGAATGGCAGTGCCTCACAAATGGTTGATTTGTTCAGAGAGTGCTTATTCAACTTAGGCATCATGTCTACATCAAGTTTGATCCGGTTTCATTAGGATCATCAATTTTACTTGCATGGCCTTTTTGGCCTATATGTCCTTTTGGGGACTTCACCAATGCTTAAAAGCACAGCTAACTATAGCTTTCATCCAGGACATATTCAAATTTATAAGGTCAGCAATATTTGGATATAGCATATATTTTACCATTGCTTTTTGGATCTTTTATACCCTTCAAGGAGTATTTTAGCATTTCATTGCTCTTGCCCTTTTTCACATATGTTAAAAAAACACAGTTTTAGCATTTTCATTTTCCATGGGCGCATATAAACATTTCCAATATAAATAGTACATGAGCTTTCAGTTTTAGCCAACAACATCTCAAGTGACCAGGGAGAGTTCTGCACAGTGCCAAACATCGGGACAAGCAACCAAAATGCTTTATGCATACAATCCAACTCACCAAAGGCAAGTTTTGTCACCAACTTAGAGCCGAGACACAATATAAACAAGGAGGTTTGTCCAACAAAGGTTCTAGCAAGGAAAGGTCCTCCATGCCACAAGTCAAGTAGTAAGTCGTGTTAAAAAACAAAACTAGAAGGTAATGGATGGGTGGAGACAGTGAAAGATGAAGCCAACACTAGCAAGCCAAAATAATGGTGGGAATGACTAACTCTATTCTCCCTAAGGAAGGTAAAACCAACGAGTATAGATCAAGAACTTCCAAGTCTAAACAGGGATATCAATACATAATACAAATACATCCAAGTCCATATAATTATGACCGCCAAATCACGACACTACATGTTAATACAAGTCACAAAGATGAATATAAGAGCAATGATAACCATAACACAATATAAAACAAGCTGAGTCATAATCATGCATATAATCCATCTGAACCATCATCTGTCCAAAGAGAAAGTGCTTATATAAAACTGGGCATCAATAACTGCTCTTTAATGACTAAATGGCTACATCGGTCCTCAAATATGAGTGTCCTGAGACTCAATCCAGACATGGGAGAGTACAATAGTCCAAAAATAAAATAATGGTCCGTCAAAACTGCTCATCTCAGCATCTCATATGTAAGAAATATAGCTGAAAATTGTATTGTATCTGAAAAATAGAATATGGTAGCCCGGCTACAACAGCAGTCCAAAATATTTCTGCTGACGGTGTGCATTCGGCAGACAACACGGAGGAGTCGGGATTAGGCGACAGCACCTGACTCTTTGCTTGCCCCCAAGGCCACACCTTTCCCACTTGGGAAACAATTTTCGAAATATTTCTACTGACATTGTGCACATCGACGGGCAACATTTTTGGCGTCGTTGCCGAGGACAAATTTTTTGTTCCTGGACAACTTTTTCCTTAGTTTTTACTTTTTACCTTGTCTTTTGATAGAATTTTGAGTTTAAACAAATCTCTGATTTTAGACTTAATCCATCTGGTGACTCCATTGTAAATAAACACACCAAGGTATTCAACAAGAAGAAACTCTGTAGCCCTACTTGATTTCATCCCTGAACCTAAAAAGGTTTATAGGAGGAGACTAAATAGGTTAGATTCTCATAGAATCCTTGAGAATCTTGGATCTGATTCTATTTCAGACATCCATAGTCTTTTTGTTGAGCATAATAATTGTTTGTCTGATACAATGGGTGAATATTTCAGTCCCCTTGACATCTCTCGGATAGCAGGTCAACCTCACAATCTACCAGATAAAGTTGTAGACAAACTGCCCATGTTCACTGGCACTGATGCCATCAATGAAAATCTTCATCTTAAAAAATTCTCTAGATGTATCAGCGCCTCTATCAATGATCCTGCACATAGAAACAAAGATGTATATATGAAACTTTTTGATCTTTCCTTGGAAGGAGATGTCGGTGAATGGTTCAACAACTTTCCAAACAACTCCTTTGCAACTCTTGCAACATTTTAAATTGCATTCACCAACAAGTTTGTTGAAAAGAAAGAGCCTCGACATCAGTTAGCTGCTTTGACCAACATAAAAAGATAAACGAATGAAACAATGGATGAATTCAACAAGAAATTCACAGATATGGTGAATGCCATCCATACTGACTACAAGCCTACTGCTCGATCCATCTTAGTCTACTATATTGAAGCTCTTAATGGAGAAATGCAATATCAACTCAGAGATAAAGACCCTACCACTCTTTTGATGGCCCAGGAAATGGCCATTAAAATTGAAAGGAATATGCAATCTTCTGGTAAATCAAACATTCCTGGATACACAAGATCCCTTATCCCTCCTAAGCAACAGGAGATTAAAGCTAAGGATTCCACGAATCACATGCATGAGGCTTATGACAAGAAAATGAAGGAGATGAATGATAGGATGGAGGCCTTACAAGCCGATTATGCAAATCAACTAAAGAATATGCAAAATCGGGTAATAAACATGGAAAGAGCTCAAACTAGTCAAAAGAATTTTCCTCCTAAGGGAAATTGGGTTCAAAAGAAAGCCCTGCAAGATAAAAGGCCCCCTAATCAACTGGATTCCATCAACATGGTTGAAGAAGTCATTCCCTTCTACAGACCTTGTGAGGCCCTTCATGAAGAATCCACCTGTTACATGGCCCGTCAAATCTTAGAGCATGGTCTTCCAAAATCAAGTGATAGTGAAGAATATTCAAGAGAGCCCGAGTACGTCAACATAGTAGGACAGCTCCATCCTATCACCACAGAAACCTGGAGTCAAGCGAGAGAGTACGATCAACAATTGGATAACCTTACTAAGAACTTTGGTGCTAAGCCTACAACTGAACAAATTAAAGAAATGTCGAAGTTCAAAGGCATCACCTATCAGAGAAGGGATAGTCCAGAAACTTCAAAGAGTAAACAATATCCTCTCAAGGTAACCACTCCCCCTAATTCAGATGATGTAGGTCTTGATTTGAGAACTTGGTTTTCAAAAGCTAGAGTGTCAGTCCTTGCAAGTGAAATAGTTGAAATTCCAGAACAAAGAGAAAAGTTGTTGAAAGTCTTAAACGCTCCATCTCCCAAAAGGGTAAAATTTAAAGAACCTTTAGGAGAACCTCCTCCAGCTCAAACAATGTCCTAGATTATCTGGTTGTAATCTTGCATACTATGGATTCAAGAAAAAAAGATCACCCCCCCCTTCTATGTATCATTTATGATGGGTGATATTCTTCTACATAACTGTATGCTTGATTAAGGATCCTCTTCCAATATAATGACTAGGAAAGTGATGGAACAGTTGAACCTAAGAACAACTAGACCTTATCGAAATGTTTGTGCTATGGATCCCAGAGAAGTGGATGTCGTAGGAATTATCCTAAATCAACAGGTGAGACTGGCTAAGAACCCAGATATTCACATAGCCATGGACATTCTCTTGATTGATGTTCCAGATAAATGGGGCATGTTGTTGTCCAGAAAGTGGGCTGCTACCTTGGGAGGATGGATCCAAATGGACTGGACTTATGCTACGATAATTGCATCAGAAGATTTATGGGTAAAGTTGTGTAATGAAAAGGAAAAGAAATATCATGTCAAAAACCCTAAGAAACCCTTAAATGAGTATGTTTACAACACTGATGATATTGGAACCTATACTTGATACTCTACCTTTTTGGCCCCCCTTAAAGAAAAAATAAAAGACGAGAAGGTAGATGAGATATGGAGGATGAACTTTGATGGGGCTCATTCCAGAGCTGGGAAGGGGGCAGGTGTGGTCATCACATCACCTAAAGGGCAAACATTCAACTTTGCTTATAGATTGGAGTTTGAGGCAACCAATAATGTAGCAGAGTATGAAGCACTTTTACTTGGTTTGGAAATGGCAAAGGATATCGAGATAAAAATGTTAAGCATAAGTGGCGACTCTGATTTGATAATCCTCCAGGTTAAGAATGAATTTTCTTGTAAGTCTAAAAGATTGAAAAAATATAGAAATGCAGTCTGGGACACGATGGAACATTTTGATGCTTTAAACTTAACTTCAATTCATAGAGATGAAAATTGCTTAGCAGACAAGCTAGCAGTAGCAGCCTCAACTCTCCAACCTTCTGAGGAATTGATGAACGATGATGATAAATTAGAGATCAATTTTAGACCATCTGTTCCAGACAACATGGAACATTGGCAGGTTTTCCAAAGTGATGAACAAATTCTAAAGTTTCTGCATAATATAGATGAATTTTCCAACTTTAGTGTCAACTTTCAGGAGGAAGGGAAAGAGTATTAGGGAGAAGGTAATCAATTTGATAATCCAGTACCTCGTGGCCTTCTTGGACTCGAACAAATTTTTAACAAACATGATGGTAGAAAGAATAATATTGATTCAATGAAGCCTGGAGATTACATAGAAATCAATATTGGATCAGATAAAAACCCAAAATTGATAAAAATTGGAAAAGGGACATCTGAAAAGGAAAGGAATGACTTAATAAACTTGGTTAAAGAATATAGGGATGTATTTGCCTTCACATATGATGAGCTTAAGGCATATTGAGAAGATGTGTTCCAACATACCATTCCTTTAAAACAAGATGTCAGAGAAGTCAAACCCTTTAGGCAAAAACTATTCTTAGTTGTACTGAGGCTCTTTTTTGTTTCTTGTTTTCAGACAAACTAGATCTAATATTTTTGTGCAAGGGTTTTCTCATAGTTTTGCAGCTCACCAATTTGAAGGAAGATTGGAACTCAGTTGTCTCTTCTCTTCTCTTCGGCACTTTTACAAGACTAATTCTATTGTTGCAGGGTTCCAAAGTCATCATAGAAAGATCAAGCAAGGCTTGAAGTGTTCCGTCCATCTCTTCAAACCCAAATTCTCCTTTCTTTTCGGTTACTTTGTCCTAATTGTGCTAATTAAGTAGATCTAGTTCTTTAAAGCTTTGTTCATTCAAATCTACTTGCTTTAGCAGGTTAGAATAGATAGATCTAGAAATATGGTCAAAGCTTTATTATTTAACTAGATCTAGGCTTGCTTTTTGGTATCTACACTTATAATTTTTTTTAAGTACCAAAACTTAATTTTTTTTTTTGTGTGTGCATACCACCATCCTCTAATCTTATTTGCTTGTTAATTTTTAGAAGATCAGAGGAAAAAGAGAGGGAGGTGCTGCCAAAAAATCAAGCTTTGGGCCATCCAGAGCACCCTCGATCCATCTACTATCCCCTATTGCCTATCGTTGTGCACACCGTCAGCAGGAAATCTTTCGAACGGCTGTCTCCCAACATAAGGGAGAGGTGCGGCCTTGGGGGCAAGCAAAGAGTCAGGTGCTGTCACCTAATCTTGACTCCTCTGTTTAGGCAGAACTCCCAACGAAGCCAAGGGGGGTAGTCCCTACAGAAAGTTGCTAAGGTTATTAGGATTATCCAATTAGTTTATGGTTTTATTAAGTTTTTGGGAGTTAAAAAAGTGGGGTTTCAAGATATAGTTGCAACAATAGTTTAAGAAGGGTTCTTTTAACAGTATGAATTAATAATCACTCGAAAATAAATAAAAGATGCACGATACTTGATTTTGATAAAAAGCAAATGAAAGTGCAAGGACCAGTGCCTTATGGAGTCAACACAGTGATAATTGTTGAAAGAAATGGAAATGTTGTGCAAGTGTATCTTGGTGAATTTTAAATTACTAGGTTGTTAATCTTGTTTAAGGGAAGAAGGGCAACTCTCGAGATACCGTAAAGGTACAGAGAGGAATGTCCGGAATTTAGGCTTTGGTGGCTCCGTACAAGGACATGTTGGTTGTCAAAGTCCTAAGGGCGTGTTCAACACTACACCAACCAGGGATGTAGCCTAACGATGCTCCCAAGATCTAAATACAGTGGTTCCAACTTCCCAGGTAGAATTTGCCCACACCAAGTCTAACCGAAGCGCCGGATTTTCGCTTATCTTTTGGGTAGTTAATTTTATTAGGGTGACTTATTAAATTAAAATGTGAGAATTAATCAATCTACAATGCTTCTAGGTATCCCAATCGAGTAGAGCATACACAATGTAGAAAAATGATTTATTTCGGTTTTATGAAGATTGTAACAACCCTCCGACAGAGAGCACTCTTGATCCGCCTTATGGCGAGATTCAAGAGATTTATGAAAGTTAACAGAAAAGCAACTAAGCTAAAACCAGAAATAACAACTCTCTGAGAGAGAGTGCTCTTGACTTGCTTTTCAGCAAAGTTCAAGAGACTTTGGGTTCATTTTATTAAACAAGTTAGAATATGAAAGAAATAAAACACTACTAATGCAAGATATAATAGCCAAACTTATGCGTCACTTTTTTATCAATCTCCACTAATCGGCAAAGCCTTTGGGTGGAGATGAGAGCATAGTTCGTGGCAACGAAGAATGGTTTTATTTCTAAACTACTTTGCAACAATAAAAAAAATGGATTAAACAGTGAATTGTGAAAGTAGTATACACCCTGCACTTAGAAAAAATGAGTGTGTGAAGTGGTGGGGTTAGAAAAATGCAATCTCACAAAATGACAAAAAGACGCAAATTCTCCCAGGGAGGATGGGATGTGGGTGTTGGTTACCCCACTGCTCTCGTTTAATTCTTTTACAACTTTTTACGATGAAGATGGAGTGCTTCTTAGTCCATTAAACTTGAATCTAAGAGCTTACAACGGTGCACCAAGGTACTATAGCAAAGTGGGTGTCCACCGGATTGTTCTAGGGCCTCCTTGATGGTCTTGGTCACTCCAAAATTTCACTTTTATGCGCAGACCTGCTAAAAACCAGCAAGTTAAAAATGTTAGAAAATGATGTGAAAGATAATGCAAAAAAAAATTTAAAAATTGAAAAATTTTGTACTTAGAATAAATTTGCAAAATGTTGGATGGTAAGCACAATTTTTCAAGCTTAAATCTAATCGAATGATGGAGTTCTTTTAAAAACAAATCGGATCGAAATGCTTAAAGAATGATAGATCCAAATATTAGGCATGCAAGAACAGATCTACTTCTTAAGCATAATAAAAAGAATAATCGGGAAAGAGAGAGAGTTTGAAGGGATAGATGGAGAAATTCAAGCCATTGCTTGATCCTTTGTTGATGGCCTTGGAGTCCCTACAACAAATTGAATTAATCTTGTAAAGGTATCAAAGGGAAGAGAAGAGATAGCTGAGTTCCAATCCTCCTTCGAATCTGTGACCTGCAAGACTATGAGAAAATACCTGCACAATGGTATTAAATCTAATGTGTATGAAAACAAGAAACAAAAAAAAACCTCAATACAACTGAGTATAGTTGGTTACTCTCCCACCTCTTGAAAGCAAAGCACAAGTAAACAAATTAACAACCGTAAATGTTTACCCTACGTGTTTTAGAATAACCTTCTAAGCTAGATCCATAAACCACACATGCAAATAAAAGCAAAACTTTTACAATGTCACCTCGTGGCACAAGCATTCATTCAATAGCACACGGTATACATCCAAAGTCTTCAACTTTATTCCTTAAAATCTCAGCAGCATTACAATAGGCAAAGGTCCCTTCCATCCATCCAAATGAGGAAGAAAGCCTCACTTAAATAGGAAAAATGAGAGCAAATCCCAAGGGGGGCGAATTTGCCAAGTGTTGGAGCTTTTTGAGATGATTGGGGGCGCACTAGAGTGAACTAGAGGTGGTAGATGACACCTCTCATAAGATAGGTCACCCCCACCTCTGTCTGTGACACATACAACAAGAGGCCCCTCGAAGGAGAAATTCGCCCCCTCATGGATTTGATTGGAATCGACTTGATTTGGTCTCCAATTAGCCCCAACATCATCCTTAGTTAACTTAGAACATGTCTAGGACAAGTTCCCACTAATTTAGGGATGTGTTTTTTCTCCATATTTTTCATTTTTCTAATTTTTTATTCACTTTTTGCCTTTTTTGGAGAGAATTTCACTTAAGTGATAAATAATCACTTAAAACTTAGGATAAGTGTGTCTAGGGGTTAAATGAGTGTTTTGGATTAGAAAACAAGTCTTTATTTGCCAAAAACCACCCCCAGACCACTTAATTATTACATTTTGAAAATTTTCAATTAAACCATAGAAAAAATGGTTTAATTAATTGAAAATTTTAATTATTTCTCTATAGTCAAAAATTAAAAATTAAAAATCTGAGAACATCCGAGAAAAAAAATTTCGGACAATGTTTTAATGCATTCCGGGACTTGCGAAATGACCATAGAACATACCAATAGTGTCTAGTAGGTTCATATTTTAATGTTGGACTCTAATAATCCCCCAAGGCCTAACCGCCAAATTTGGGCATTCCAGCTTTGGAGGTAGTAGGAGAAAAACTCATCGATTATAACTCGGCTAAAGGCAAAGAAATAATCGACAAGGAAAAAAACTCCTTGGAATACCCTATTTGATTGTTAAGTCTAAGGGAACCGAGTCACTCAAGACCCCCCTACTAGCACACTTTATTACAACCCCATGGGGCATGGTCATTTCCACAAAAAAATTTAAAAGGCTAGCCAAAATTGGCTAACTGAAACAAACTGAACTTCTGAACACTGGAAATGAACATGCATCATGTTCGATAATTGGCAGCTCACCGGAAATCCACTAAGTGCAAAATTAGTGGATAACATCCCCCTCCTTCATTCCCTTTCTTCCCTAAGCAATTTCGTAATCCTTTTTTTACCCATTCTTCAAGGGTCGAAAGGCACTTTTCCTTTCTTTCTTTTATAAGCATTGTAATAATTAATAAATAGCAAGTGGGATTACGGCTCCCACACCCCTCTTCCCCATTTGGGGGAAGCCTGTATCTATCCATTTATTGGCTTTATACCTGCACAATAAACTGTTAGAGTAGAATAGGAAAGGTTAGCTTCATCTTTTGAAAAGTTTTTTTATCTCATATAAATTGCTAAAAAGAACATAAAGTCTCTTGAATCTCATTGAAAAGTGGATCAAGAGCACTCTCTATCGGAGAGATTTTGCCTTTCTACCTTATATTAGATTTCCTATTTTCATATAAATTGTTAAAAACAACCGTTAAAATCTCTTTAATCTCACTGAAAGGTGGATAAAGAGTGCTCTCTGTCGGAGAGTTTGTTGTTTAATTTTTAGTTCATTTACATTAGTTTTTTAACCTTTTCCATAAATCTCTTGAATCTCGTCATAAGGCGGATCAAGAGAACTCTCTGTCGGAGAGTTTTTCGATGGTTCTTGTTCATAACTTTTAATAAAATTAAAATTTACATTTACTACACTGTATATGCTCTACCCACTTGTGGGATACCCAGAAGTAGTTGTAGATTCTTTAATCTTCACAATTTAATCCACTTCAACCATAAATAAAACACTCTCCCAAGAAAACCAACCAAAATACGAAGTTAATCGCTAATAATCAAAAGTGGGCAAATTCTGCCTAGGGACGCAGGAACCACTGTATTGAGACCTTGAAAGCACAGTGAGGCTACATCCTTGTTGGTGTAGTGTTGAACATTGCTTTAGAGACTCTGGACAGCACACATGTTCCTATATGGAACCATTTAGACTATTATCCAGACATATCTCCAGTACCGAAAGGTATATCTTGGAGATCCCCTTCCCTTTTAATAATCAACTTCACCCCCAAAATTTACAATAAAATTTACCAAGAACACTTGCAAAACGTTCTCAAGCACACCCAAGATTTGTATCAAGCATCCCAAGCATTACATTGACTCCATCGGCACTGGTCTTAACAATTATTCATTTGCTTATTATCTATCTGGGGCACTTGTTTTATCTATTTTCGTATCATGCTGCAGGTGCTTTACTTTTGAATTGCCATTATCAAGTGGTTGTGCATATTTAATTATCTTGCAAGTACATACTTGGATCATTAAACTGTTATTGTAAGTCTCTTTAAAAAAAAACTCCTTAAAAAACACCCATCCTCATCATACACCAAAAAACATTTTAAAACACAAGAGCCTTAGAAACTCTTTGTAGGGTCTACCCCCCTTGGCTTCGTTAGGAATTTGCCTACACGGAGGAGTGGGGATCAAGTGACAGCACCTGAATCTTTACTTGCCCCCAAGGCCACACCTTTCCCACTTGGGAAACAGCTTTCGAAATATTTATGCTGACAGTGTGCACATCGGCGGGCAACAAAGTGTTTGGCGTTTTGGATCAAACTTGGGTCTCCCCCATAGCTAGCTTAGTTCAACCTTAGTGTCCTGGGTAGCTTAAAGCAACAAGTCTTACCCGGAGTGACAACCAATTAGTGTTTTGGGAGGTAGGATCCTCGAGGATAACGACTTTAGCAACCATATTTCTCTGCAATCCTGAATAGGATAAATTATTTGGGTTGCTACAAGAATTGTGATAACCGAGTTATTTAATTAAACTAGATATAAGGGTTCTTGTTAAATAAGAATGTAAAAAATATTTCTACTTCTTATTCTAACCTTATTTCAGCCCTATCTTCAACAAGGTAGTTGTACTCTGTGATTTTTGAACTCTATGTTTTCTCTAAGATATGATTCCACTATCTTTTTAGGGAGCTTTAGACTTTGACCAATTTCTTCAAATATCCCGACCAGAGATGTCTGGTTTTATACTTGTAGGAGGCCCTCCAACTTCGCTCCATCATTCTTGCCACAATCACATCCTAGACCAGTCCCCACTCAATGGATTACTTCATTTTTTTCAATGCTCCCATCTTCTAGGGGCGTCAAGAGACATATGGACAGCAGTACTACTTCCAACCTCAAATCAGTTCGGATGCGGAGGACCACTTCCACTTCCGTCAGACCAAGTAGCATGGTCAGTCTTGGCCCAATACCAATAGTCAGACTATTTCATCCAAATCAAAGCGGAAGGCCCTCCACTACAGGTGGCAGCACATAACCCAGTCTAGCTCTTCTTCCAACTCTGCCTTTAGATGGAGTTATATCTTGAGATTCCCCCATTCAGTCTCAAATGTTAGGAGAGATGGTTCCAACAAACCATGACAGACTTACACCTTTTGTATCATAGATCCTAGATTCATTCTCTTTGTACACCTCTCTCTCGGATCAGCTCTCCATCTTTGGAATTAGCTTGTTGGGCTAGAGACATAATTTTCTTTTTGCATCTCACTTTTTATAGGAGTCACCCTAGTGCTCTTGTTAGTTTTTATAACTCAGTTGGTCATTCCCCATGATTTTGATGTCACGTGGAGGGGGACATAAGTTGTATTTTTCCTAGAAAACTTTTTAATGTAAAGTGTGTTTTATATTATTAAAGTGACTTTACATTGTGGGACCCAAAAAGTGCATTTAATGTATTTACTAAAGTGAATATGCACATTAAATGAGAGCCCTTAGATAAAGCTAATCTCATCCTTTGATTAAGTTGGTTGAGTTAGTTAGGGTTAGTTTGGGTGAGATAAAGTATAAAAGAATGTCTAGGGAAAAGAGAGAGACATCACATCAGAAGAAGAAGAAGACAAAAGAGAGAGAGAGAAATAAATTTCTTGGAGGAGATTTCTTATTTGTGAGAGACTGATCATCAAACAAATTGAAGGCACGATTCACAAGAAATCTTTTGCATTCATTGGACCGTACATCCATACCGTACAGTCATTATTGTAGACCATACATGCAAAGAAATCGAGGCAAATTGCACGCACAACTTTCGAGATAGAATTTTCTGCATTTAATGTTGAGCAGAATCCGTATAGTCCATACTTGGCACGAATCTCAAGAAAACTGTTGTGTATAGTTCACACGTGTGGGTTGACTATGAGTATATTTGGTATGTTTTTCAATGCAGATTTACAGATGAGGGTTTCTGAAATTGTTTTGATGTTGTAGGAGAAATCATGAGTTGTTGAATTTTTTATTTCTCTCATAAATAAAATTATTTCTCTAGGTTTTCCTCTGGTGAGGTTTTTCCCTGGACTTGGCCCTAAATTTATGTGCTGTCACATTTATCTTCGGATTGAAGTTGAGTGCATTGGTGTTTATACTTTAACTATCAGATAAATTCAACTTATGAATTTTTAGTTCAGAAAAGTTATAAATCAAATTTGCAATCAAGTGTTTGATAAAAGTCTAATATGAGATTTTGTGGTTGCTTATCAAATTTCTTCATGGTATCAGAGCGTGATTGCTAAAGAAGGTGTGTTAATTTGTGTGATACAGAACAGAAGAGATACAAGTCAAAGTCAGCTAAAGATTATCAGTTGAAGTCATGACCTCAGCAGAATTGCGATTTGAAGACAAGTTGGATGGGTTTGATAATTTCAACCTTTAGAAAGAGTGCATAACCATTTTGTTCAAAGAGTTGGAGCTATGGGATATTGTTGGTGCTTCTGACACCATCACAGTTCCCACATATGTTGTTTTGAAGACTACCTTTGACAAGAAAGATATCAAGGCACAAAGAATTTTTTTTGGACTCTATAAAAAATGATGTGATACCTCACATCACAAGTAAGTCACATGCTTTTGATATTTGGAAAGCTTTATGTACTCTTTATCAAAGTAAGAACCAGAACAGAAAGATGGTTCTCAGAGAAAAACTAAGGAATACCAAGATGACTAATGCTAATACAGTAAGTTAGTAACCACTTATCTCACCAAAATTTCTCAAGTTAGAAATGAACCGGGTGCTGCTAGTGAGAAAGTGGAGAATGAAGAGCTTGTTAGATATGCTCTTAATGGGTTCAATGCAAAATGGCACACATTTGTGCAAGGAGTAGTTCCTAGAGAATGACTTCCTCATTGGACAAGGTTATGGGATGACTTTGTTCAAGAAGAGACTCGAGAGGGGACATTCCAGAATAGCGCTCAAAGCAGTGAAGAATATGTAGCCCTTCTTACCAAAGGTAAAGGTAAGAGGGGGAAGAAAAGGGAGAAAGACCTTAGTAAGGTTCGTTGTAATAACTGCAACAATTTTGGCCACTATGCTAATCAATGTCCTAAGAAGAAGGATGAAGACAAAGAGGGAGCAGCATCAACAGAAGCACAAGAATATGCTACCCAATTTGAAAAGGAATTTTCTTTGGCATCAGTTGAGACTAGTATAGGTAGTTCAATAGATTACCATGACACATGGAAAGTTGACAACAGGTCAACTAGCCATATGACCGGAAAGTATGGAGTTTTTCAAAGATAGAAGAAATTGCTCCAGGACACTTTGTTGAAACAGATATTAGAAATCCTCGGGCAAAGATAAGAGGAGTTTGATCTATGAAATTCCAACTAGATCTAGGAGAAATTCTTGAAGTAAACAGGGTATTATTTGTTCTAGGCATGAAAATTAGCAAATTTTCTATGTCACTATTAGAGGATGACGGGTATGGACTCTTTGTCAAGACGGGACAAATGTTTCTATATCGGATAGAGAACCCAATTGGTACCACAATTTTACTTGGGAATAGAAGAGACAGACTTTATTTTCTGCAAGGAGAAGTGATGTTTCTAGAGTCAGGTGGATGGTTATTTAAGACTGAATCTGAAGATGAGGCAACATGTGCACAAATGATACCTTCAGATGAGGAGAGTTATATTGGCAGGAGACTCACCCAGTATGAAGGTTGTGAACAGATGTAGGGGTTTAGAGAGGATTCCCCTCAGCTTAGAGTTTTTTTCGACATGGATCTCCAGGTCACATTTCAGAGCAAGAGGGAGCTTCTTTAGATGACAGAGACCCAGGTGGTGGAGGTATAGGCATTGTCAGAAGGACCTCCCTCACTAAGAGGGAGTGTTAGTTTTTATAACTCAGTTGGTCCTTCTCCATGATTTTGATGTCACATGGGGGGGACATAAGTTGTATTTTTTCAAGTGAACTTTTTAATTTAAAGTGTGTTTTATATTATTAAAGTGACTTTTGTACTTTATAAACTTAAAATGACTTTAAGTTGTGGGACCCAAAAAGTGCATTTAATGTATTTAATAAAGTGAATATGTGCATTAAATGAGAGCCCTCAAATAAAGCTAATCTCATCCTTTGATTAAGTTGGTTGAGTTAGTTAGAGTTAGTTTGGGTGAGATAAAGTATAAAAAATGTCTAGGGAAAAGAGAGAGACATCACATTAGAAGAAGAAGACAAGAGAGAGAGAAATAAATTTTTTGGAGGAGATTTCTGATTTGTGAGAGACTGATCATCAAACAAATTGAAGGCACGATTCCCAAGAAATTTGTAGCATTCATTGGACCATATAGTCATTATTGCAGGCCGTACATGCACAGAAATCGAGCCAGACTGCAAGCACAAATTTTGAGACAAAATTTTCTGCATTTAATGCTGATAAGAATCCATACAGTCCATACTCCATACTTGGCACGAATCTCGAGAAAACTGTTGCGTATAGTTCACCCGTCTGGGTTGACTGTGAGTATATTTGGCATGTTTTTCAATGCAGATTTAAAGATGAGGGTTTCTGAAATTGTTTTGATGTTGTAAGGGAAATTCTGAGATGTTGAATTTCCGATTTCTCTCATAAATAAAATTCTTTCTCTAGGTTTTCCTTTGGTGAGGTTTTGCCCTGGTCTTGGCCCTAAATTTCTGTGTTGTCACATTTATCTTCAGATTGAAGTTGAGTGCATTGGTGTTTATACTTTAACTATCAAATAAATTCATCTTATGAATTTTTAGTTCAGAAAAGTTATAAATCATATTTGCAGTCAAGTGTTTGATAAAAGTCCAATATGAGATTTTGTGATTGTTTATCAAATTTCTTCAGCTCCTACTTTGTATTGAAATCATGGTACAAAACAATCCCATTGATCCACATTTATGGCCATTATTTGGACATTAATAAAGTTATCTTATCTTATCTTATGTACAACATAAGAAGTATTATTTCAATAAGTAAATTGCTTCAATAACTTAATTTATTAGGCATAAAAAATAAAATTCTAATTAGAAATTAGAAATAACTAGAATACAAATACTGAGTATAACATTCAACTTTAGAAAAGGTGAACTCACAGTTCAATAACGTGATTAAGAGAACAACTGACACCTTCCCAAGCTTGGCAGGGATCATTTCCTGTCCAGTTTACTTCTGCATGGAGCATTTCTTTGATTATATGAAGTGCATCCCCTGGCAGCAAAAAAATATTTTACCATTTGCAATCTCATAGAAATGAAGAATCTGATGTATCATCAGATTATGAAAATGTTAGATAACTTTGTATGCAAGTTTCAGATATTTTCAAGAATATGACACGTGACTTCCTATCCTTGAAATCTGAATGTCACATATCGCCTTGAAAAACTCGTTTGATCTTCACCGGAAAATTTTGATATGAAATCAATTCTTAAAGGAGACAACAATGCTTGTTGACAATGGCAATGCAGAGGTTTAGACTCAAATTACATCCAAGAAACTATAGGATAGTTGACTAATAACTTGAAGGACAATTAATGCTCTAACATATGTTTCATAAACATTTTGAAGATTGAACACACAGATTTGAATCTTGAAAAGTAATCAAAAGTGAGAAATCCATTAACATCATACCTTCAGGAGTAGCTTGGATGAGAGAAGAACCAACAAGAATCGATAGTAATGCTGACAATATAATGAAGCCCCACGCTCTGTCAAGCTGTTGTATATTCGACATGCAGTTAAATTAGGAGTCAGTTGAACACTGTGAAGGAAAACAAAAGAATGATAATTTTGCATTCAGCGATTGAAAAGAAAAGAAAGCTTAGCAGAATTCAAACCTTTCAAAACATATAAGTAATTCCCAAGGTCACAAGCAGTCCTATAGAAGAAATACAAGTTCTGCAGGTCAATGACTCTTGCAAAGCTATTAACATTTTATATTATATTATTATCCATGCCAGGACATATGTGGCATATTAGATAAAGTTAGTTTAATTGTATCAGATACTACTAATTGCGATGATGTATTACAAGAGGTTTCCAAAAATGGAAAGGTTAATTAATACACATGCCTCAGCCCTCCAATACCCTTGCCCTTACAGATTTTAGATGTGATTCAAATTATGGAACCAGGTTCCCTGATAAACAACTAATTTGAGATAAAATGCCTCATCTATTACATTGATAACACAATGGGTAACATCAGGTGTCACATCAAAGGTCTAGACTCTAAGGCCTGGCTATACTGTTTTCTTCACCCCATATAAATGAGAAAGGCCATCATGTAAACCTTAAGCTCCAATCTTCAAAGAATTATATATTTTTTAAAACCGTCTAACCTAGCTGTAATCTAAGATTCTTATTCAATTTTAAAGGATGACATTTCCCCATATGTAGCTAGGAAGATCCCACTTTGAAGAGAGCCCTACACCATAAATAGTCCAAAGGCCTTTGCTCCTTTGTTGGCTATAAAGCATTTTGAACAAGGTTGAGGCAGCGGTCCGGCAACCCCCAAATTGAACTTAGTTGAAAATTGAAATTCAAAATCGCTTGAAATGATTTTAAGGAAAATGTTAACAACTTTTTGCATTTCCTGAAGTCACTCCAACATAACTGGGTCAAAGACTGGTTTTTTTTTTGTCAATAGTAAGTTGTTGTAATCCATCAAAATCCTAAGCCCCAAAATTAGAGGACATAATTGTCAAAATAAATTTCAAGGGTCAAAACGATATCACTCTAATAAAATTATATTATCTTATCTTATCTAAAATGCACTATACAAATGAAATAAATTATAAAGTATGTTGATTGGACAACTCAAAAGACAAGTAATAACGAAAATGATGGAGTACTTAGACCATCTTCGGGAACAAGAAACAAAGTCAAAACATGTTAAAGGTGAACCCAAAAGGGTAAGCACTATGCAACGTAGAAGAGATGGAAACTATATAAGAAAGAAAGCATAGCAAGACAAGCCAATAGAGACATAAAAGGAGGTATCAGCATCTCTATCAACCACTAAGACAGCGCCAATGCCTAGGGAGTGGTTCAGCATCTCTATCAACCTGATAATTTCATCTAGGGAGTGACCAGTGCTAAGAGGGCCCAATTATGCTACTCTAGTGGGGGCATAAGGATTTCCTTATTGTGGCTCTCCTAACATCCAGGGTCAATGAATTTCTCATGCAAGAGAGAAACCTGGTGATGTGCAACTGTCCATGAGATAGGGATGAGGAATGGTAGGTGTCCCCTCTATGTTGAGGTGGCCCCCTAGTGATAAGACATGGTGCCTAAGTTCCTCGTGGACTTAGTTAAACTGTGTATTTTAAAAAAAATCCAGCAAAAATATATCCAATTATATTCAAGAAGAAGAGAAATTACACTTCTAATATGCAGTTGCGCTTACAGATCAAGAAAATGGACACATTTTGCAGCCACCTATCTTGAGCAAAGTCCCAAAAAAATCATCATTTCATCTACATAATAATGTAGAGTTACAGCTACAGGAAATAAACTCCTTGTAAGTCCTAAAAATGATCCTGGACAATTCTAAAGAAAACTGTCTCCATACCATCTATACATAAGCAATTAAAGACATTGAAAACATAACATTTGAGATACTTGGTTGTCATTAGATCTTCCATCAGTCTTCTGAAATCATATAGCATATCATCTTCACGAATAGAATGGTTCATACTTCAGAGAGAGAATTTAATCCCTCTCTGCACTCTTCATAGACCACCCTTTGCTTTGCTACCTGGTGACCTTCCTTTGAAAGACAATCCATCTCCATATTCTGTTAGGTAAGCACATGAGTAAAGGATATCGGTCCGAACAGATTTGTTATTGATTTTATCTGATGTGCTAGATTCCTTACACGAACTTTTAATAGCTGGCCTGCACCATCCATCCGCTTGATCACTACATTGGAGTCCCCATAGACCTGCATTTTCTTTACACTTTTCTCCATGGCATGTTTCAGAAAAGTCTTAATGTCAATCATTTTGTGTAGTTATTAGATCAAGTACCCTAGCCTGCCTTCATCTTAATTGTATGGCTTTCAAATTGAAATAAAATACATCCAGCACTGCTTGTGTTCGGTGGTCCTTTCCTTGATCCATCAAAGAAACACCAAACCTGTTCTTTATTTATAACCAAATCCAACAGCTGTCTCTTTATATTCTGAGTAACAGGTAACTTCTAAGCTATATCCATGGGATCTGATTTGGTGTGAGACTTCTGTTATCCACTAAAGTTGCACTTAAGTGGATTTCCAATGAGCCACCGAAGTCATGAACAATTGCCTTGTTCGTTATCAATGCTCAAAATCAAGGCCATTTTTGGGCCCCTTTTTTAATAAATGCATGTTCATACCCCGCAGGGATATTGTAATAAATAATCTAGCATGGCAAACTTTTTGTAAAAGACTAGGCTTTCTAGGACTTAGACATCAATCCGCTCGTTCCAAGGTGTTTTTTCCCTTGTCAATTATGCAATGTTGAATAAGCGATGTATTATTTTCGAGTTTTTCACCACTCCTCCAAAGCTGGAATGGTCGTCTTGGTGGTTAAGCATTAGAAGGTTATTAAAGTTCACGTGTCAATGTATATAAATAAGCATGCTAAACATTGTTTTGAGTCATTATGAACATGTACTAGGTGCCCCATAGGTTTTTTTTAAGTTGCGATAAAAAATAAAAATAAAAAAATCCAGTAAACTTAGGCTATTTTTTAATAGTTTAATTGGGAAAATTCAAAATGTCATAAAAGTGTGGTCTAGAGGGGGAATTTTCCATGGCGGTGCTTCTTTTCAAACTCAAAGCACCCTCTTTACCCCAAGACTCATTTTTCCTAAGTTTTAAGCAATTATTTATCACTTAAGTGAAAAAACCTCCAAAAAAGGCAAAAAGTGAATAAAAAATTTAAATAAGGGAGAATACGGAGAAAAACACATCCCTAAATCAGTGGGAACTTGTCCCAGACATGTTCCAGATTAATTCCCATCAAATCCATGAGGGGATGAATTTCTCCTTAGAGGAGCACATTTATCCATGAAAGAGCTCACCTCTTGTTGTATATGTGTCACAGAAAAAGAGGGGGGGTGACCTCCCTTGTGAGAGGTGACGCCTACCACCTTTAGTTCACTCTAGTTCGCCCCCAATCATCTCAAAAAGCTCCAACACTCGGAGAATTCGCCCCCCTTGCGATTTTCTCTCACTTTTCCTATTTAAGCGAGGCTTTTTTCCTCATTTGGTATGTAGTATTGAACCTCTACTCATGTAATATTTTTTGTTGCATTCTAAATAATATTGAGGCTTTGAAGGTCCATTGGTGCACGTCTAAACTGTGAATGATGTGAGCTTATTAAGGTAATCTTGTTTTAGTTTGTTCATGCTTGATATCAAATTGGTAATCATTCTAGCTTAGAGGGTTCTCTGCAACACATAGAGTAAATATTTAATGCTTCAAATTATTTACTTACAATTTGGATTTTTGAGTTCAAGAGTAGCATTGTTTATTAAGTTGTATTCATGCGCTTTTGGTTTCCATTGGTTGAATGTACTAGATTTGATCCATTTGTACAAGTGTGAATAAGATTTTCAAGTTGCAATTTTGAAGTCAGGGGAAGAGCTAAGTTGTATCGCCCTGTTCTTCAAAACTTGAAAATCGACAATTTCTTGTGCCCCCTTCAAGTCTCAGAAAGATTCAAGTCTCAAAAAGATTCAAGTTTGAGCAAAGCTTTCCTCCTCTTCTTCTCAAAATCACAAATCTTCTCCTCAACCCTCTTTTTCTTTTAAAGTTACAAGTAAATCAAGCTCTAAAAGTTATATTTGTTTGTTTACTTGTTTGATCAGATCTAAAAAGTGATTGTAGCATCTAGTCCATTTCCCTTTGTGCCTGAAACAGTAAATTTTTTCATATCTTTTGCAAGCACTTTTTAGGTGTATTATAATGTGTTTTAAGCTAACTACTAACATTTTTTGGTGAGTTTTGCTTGCTGGTTTTTAGCAGGTCGGAGAAAAAAGATAGGGAAGTGCTACCAAAAATTTAAGTT
This sequence comes from Pseudotsuga menziesii, assembly GCA_001517045.1. Classification (NCBI taxonomy): domain Eukaryota; kingdom Viridiplantae; phylum Streptophyta; class Pinopsida; order Pinales; family Pinaceae; genus Pseudotsuga; species Pseudotsuga menziesii. Next base: position 45,470 of record LPNX010628318.1, read on the forward strand.
CTGAGCCATCAGGAGCACCCACAATTCATCCCTCTTCCCCCTCCTTCAATCCTCTTCTCCCCCAAGCACTTGTAAAACTTTTTTTAATCCATTTTTCAAGGGTCAAAAAAGGGTATTTTTTTTCTTAATAGCATTGTAATAAATCTTAATAAAGAGCAAGTGGGCTACATAGTGCCCACACTCCATTCCCTCTGGGGGGTCTCGCAGTGTCTTTTTATGGTTTTCTTTTTTTCTAATATTTTGTTTTGACAACACATGCACACAATCTGCCTTCACAAGGTATATTATTTGCTTAGTTAATTTTAGTTTTCTTTCTTTCATTTTGGACAAAGTAACGAACACTAACCTAGCCTTGATCTCTCGAGTACGGCCTTTGTCACACACATAGAAGCTAGGCTAGTATTTTTCTTGAGTAGTACTGAGCAGTTCTTTGAGCCAATTCTTTACTATGAGATCAGCAGATGATGACCAACCAGTTGATGATCTCCCACTTTCAGCAGATCCATTACTTTCAATATTATTTCACTGTTGATTCATCTTATTTCTTTAGTTATGGTTGAATTACTTGTTTATTTGTCTATTTAGAAGAATTTTTTTGTATGAACCTTGGTAAGTGACCGTGACACCCTCCCAACCAGCAATGCTAGGTATTGTTGTTTCACAACTTCATTCAACATCAACAAGCTCCTTGGTGGGGTTTCGATGGGCACTCCAACATCGACAACAAGTGGAGTGGCCATCAATGGGAATGCTTTCATTGATGTTGACAACAACTTGGTTTACGCCAACTTTCCCACCTACCTTCATCAGTCATCGATGAGCCCCATGATGTCGATCTATCTCTTCACCTTCTTCATTTGGCTATGCTTCGCCCTTGGACCAATCCTTCTACCTGCGTAGTTAAAGGACGTTTTAGCAATGGTTGTCGATATATCAAAAGCTCCCCACCGAGAAGTTTATGGTCCCTGTCACCTTCAATTGTATGCAAGTCTAAAAACAATTGTTAACCTTATTATGCACTATACCACTTTGTTGGATGGGGCAACTCGCCCTTCTTGCCAGTTCTGTACAATCTCATATCACCTTATGGAATCCACTAAAGCTTGTTGTACAAGTCGATGTGCATCTAACAATGCTTGTTGGTCAATAATCAATTCATCCATGGCAAGAATAATTTAGTCCAAGCAGTCTTCAACTTCCAAAATCGACTCATGGCCCTCCCGCAGGCTCCACTTGAAACGCGTCGGATGCCCGAGGACACGCCAACAAGGTGGGTGCGCTCCTCGACCAAAGGAAGCGTGAGCACTTGGCAAGACTCACGACACACCTTGCACTCGCGTTGGAAGCCCACGACGAGGGGAACCTTGGTGATGCGGCACACGGACTTAATGGAGCGTTGGGCGCTTAGCACATCCAGGAGGAGGCGCGCAACACCCCTTCCCACAATGGGCGCTCGCAGGGAGGGGCATCGGTTGACTTGAGCAACACGCTAGAAATGGAGAGCACGCGGATGGTGGACACGCGAGTTGGACACCGACGAAGGAAAGCGTGGGCGCCAAGCAAGGGCGCACCACTTTGAGGAGCGCTCACCCCAAGCATGCTATAAAATAAAGTGCGATTACTTGGCAAGAAGACAAACAAGAACTGTTCGACAGGAAGACACTTAGAGAGTTCGTTGTCCACTGCAACCGCTGGTAAGGAGCAGTCTGGAATTTCTCTTATGTAATCTTGTTGTGTGTTAGCTTGTTGGGCGCACACGAAGCTCTGTTGGTTTGGCAACTCCATTGATGTACATTTATGTTATGTTAATAAAAGAAGCTTTTCAGGGTTCTCTAGTTGGGCAACCCACCCATCTGTTATGTGTTATTTTTGTGGATGTTGTGTACATCGTTTAACTTGATTAAATGTGACAGCTAAGGCATCAATAAGTAAACTTAATACAGTTAGGTAAAATACTTTCGTTGGTCTAGGCGTAATCTGTAGGTGCGCCCTTGAGTTAGCCAAGCTCTCAAGGTGCTCCCTGGCAATGCCGCATGGTTTTGACAAGGCAAGTCAGGAGACGAGCCGGCAAGGCTGTGACAAATGGTATCAAAGCACTTGGCGAAGATGCTCCCCACAAGCGACAGAACTAGGCTGCCGAAGTTGCTAAGGATGCGGCAAAAACATAAACAAATTTGGGCATTGTTGTTGGAAGAGCCTCCAAAGACACTAACGCAGCTACCAGATGGGTGGTTGGACTGGAAGAGCTGGTGGAACGAGCGGCGTCTATGAGCATTGGCCACTCAACAACCGGAGACGCGCACCACACTGCACAGCAGGAACAAAACGGGCATGCTCAAGGGGACGTGTGCGTTGGCATAGAGCGCTCGAAAGAGAAGCGCGGAGCGCTCAAAGAGAACGCGTTGCGTGCGCATACCCACGACAAGTGACGCCCGCGGAAGGAGCGCGCTGGGAGACAAACGCTTGGTGGGAGCGCTCCATGGTGGAACGACGACAGTGCTTAAGGAGCGCGCGGCGACAGCAGACCCTCACGAGGGTGCGTTGTAGAAGGAAGACACTACGAACGCGTGTTGAAGGGCATGCGCTTCGACGTTCTTGGCAGGTGACACCAACGGGATGAGCGCCCAAGTAGAGGAGCTTGGCGTTGTAGCAGGTGCGCTAAGGAAGGAGCGCGCTGCTACAACAGCAAAAACGAAGTATGGCCAAACAATGGGCGGCTTTTGCCATCATCTTGGTGCCATTCGAAACGACAAAACAACGAATGCTTTGTGCTTCATTGACACTATTGTAAACGGAAGAAACGTGAGGGCCCTGGTGGACACAGGCGCTTCTCACAATTTTGTGAAGCAGGAGGTTGCGAACGCTATTGGGCTGAGGAGAAAGAACTGCGGCATAAACGTTAAGGCAGTTAATTCTTCGGCTAGAGCAGCTACATGTGTCTCTTTGGGTGTGCCTGTTCAGCTGGAACATTGGACGGGAAAGGAAGATTTCATCGTGATGCCTTTTGATGATTTTGAGATGATCCTAGGGCAGGACTTCTTGCGGAGACATCAAGTAGTGTTGCTGTCATTTGGAGATAAGATGGTGATTCTAAGTGGGAGAAAACCTAAGGTGGTGCACACCGTTGCTAGTAAGGCAAGAAGGCAGGAAAAGCTCATTTCTGCACTAAGCATGAAGAAAGTGACTCGACGGTCTGGAACGCAGATGTATGTTGCAGCTTTGTTAAACGAGCCTGATACGATAAGCGTGGGGACGCCTACTCCTCCCACCCTCACTGATATTCTGGCTACTTATGTGGACTTGATGCCCGAGAACTTGCCCAAGGTGTTGCCTTTGAGAAGGATTGTTGATCGTCAGATTGAGCTTGATCCAGGCTCTAGACCTGTAGCGAAGGCTCCTTACAGAGTATTGGGACCGGAGTTGGAGGAATTGAAATGACAGCTTACCGAGCTTATGGATGTTGGTTTCATACGACCTTCAAGGTCGCCATATGGTGCCCCAATGTTGTTCCAAACGAAGAAGGACACGACTGAGCTAAGGATGTGCTTGGACTATCAAATGTTGAACAAACAAACCATAAAGAACCATTATCCTCTACCATTGGTTGCGGATTGTTTCAACAAGTTGGCTAAAGCGAGGGTGTTCTAGAAACTAGATCTATGGAAAGGGTACTATCAAGTGAGGATTGCAAAAGGCGACGAGTACAAGACGACGTGTGTGACGTAGTATGGAAGTTTTGAGTTTCTCGTGATGCCGTTTGGGTTGTGCAACACCCCTGCGACTTTTTGTACATTGATGAACGATATGCTGCAGCCGTTCTTGGATAAGTCGATTATAGTGTATCTGGATGACATCGTCATTTACAGCGAAACGATGGAGGAACATATGCAACATTTGAAAGAGGTGTTTGATGCGTTGCAGGAGAACAAGCTATACTTGAAGGAATCCAAGTGTGTGCTCGAGCAAGAAGAAATTTCGTTCTTGGGCCATAGGATTGGACGAGGACAGGTTCGCATGGATGACAGGAAGGTCGCTACTATCCAAGATTGGGAGGAACCCCGGACGGTGCAAGAAGTGTGTAGCTTCCTTGGCTTGGCAAATTACTACAGTAGAATTGTGGAAAGTTATTCCAGAGTTGCAGTGCCTCACACCGAGTTGCTAAAGAAGAGCAGAGCATGGAAGTGGTCTGAAAAATGCCAAGGGGCGTTTGATGAGCTAAAACGCAGAATGGAAACCGCTTCGATGCTGCGGTTGCCTGACTTTGAAAAGGAGTTCAAAGTGCAGACGAATGCGTCTGACTTCGCCATTGGGGGAGTGTTGATGCAGGAAGGTCACCCGGTGGCATATGAGAGTTAGAAGCTTCAGGATCGGGAACAGAGATACCCGGTTCATGAGAAAGAGATGACAGCGGTCGTGCATTGTTTAAGTGTTTGGCAATATTACTTGTTGGGTAAACTGTTCGTTGTGAAAACGGCCAATGTGGCTACAAGCTACTTCACCACACAGCCAAAGCTGTCACCCAAGCAAGCTAGATGGCAAGACATTTTAGCAGAGTTTGACATGGTCTTGGAGTACCGCCCGGGCAAGTTGAACGCTGTCGCAGATGCGTTGAGCAGGAAGGCTCAACTTGCAGCTTTGGAGGGACAACCTAGCAATCCAACTACTCAAGTCATGTCCAACTTGCAACAAAGGATTTGGGAGAACTTGACGGGGGACTTGACGGCCAAAAGCATCTTGAAGCAAATCAACGAAGGCAAAGCGAATAGGTTTCGGAAGGAAAATGGACGCTTGTATCTGCCAAAGGCAGCTCGTCTTCAAAAAGACTTGCTACAAGAGTGTCATGACTCTGCATGGGCAGGCCATCCGGGGCAACATAGAACGCACGCCTTGGTTGAGAAGAGCTTTTTCTGGGAGCACCTATGGTGGGAAGTGGAAGAGTACGTTCGCACTTGCGGCTTGCCTCATTTGTCAGCAGAACAAGTCAAGTACGAAGAAGAAGGCAGGTTTGTTACAACCACTATTGGTTCCAGAGAGGCCATGGGTGAGTGTCTCCATGGACTTCATCTCGCAAGTACCAGTCACGCAGGGATACAACGACATCTTTGTGGTGGTTGACCATTTTCCAAGTATGCGACGTTCATGCCGATGAAGTCACCATCCAAAGCAAAGGATGTGGCTAAGTTGTTCTTCAAACATGTGGTCAAATACTAGGGTTTGCCACTTAACATTGTGTCTGGCAGGGATGCCATGTTCACCGGGAAATTTTGGCCAGCATTATTAAAGTTGATTGGAACGCAATTACTCACTTGCTCAGGTTTCCATCCAGAAATGGACGAACGGAGAGGGTTAACACAGGCCTAGAGATCTACTTGAGGCATTTTGTGCATGCAGACCAAAAGAACTGGCCGAAAATGTTGGATGTGGCTCAATTTAGTTATAACATGCACATGAGTTCAACGACGGGATACAATTCGTTCGAGTTGGCAACTGGATAGAAATTGTTGACACCACAGGTCATTGCGACAGGTGAGATAGGATCAAACCCAACTGCGGTGGAGTTCATGAAGGAATGGGAAGAAAAGTTGAAATTGGCTAACGCGCCCTTGGAGAACGCAGCCAAACGGATGAAGAAGTGGGCGGATAAGAAACGCAGGGATGAGGAGTTCCAAGTCGAAGAGAGCGTTCTCCTCAAATTTGGACGCGAACAATTCGTTCCTCTGAAGGGTCTGGCAAGCTCTTTGGTGAGGAGATATGACGATTCATTCAATATTTTGGAAAAGGTAGGCAAGGTCGCTTACAAGCTCAAGCTCCCGGAACAACTGCACGCATACCACCCAGTCTTCCATGTCAGCCAACTTCGCAGGAGTCAAGCTGATAAAGATGAGCCGGAACGAAACATGCATACACGTTCTCATGCTATCATCATTGACAGGCCTGATTGCGAGGTAGAAGCCAACTTGGGGCACCGGTTCAACAAGCGCAACAAGGAATCACGGTTGCTGTACTTTATCAAGTGGAAGGGAATTTCGGATGAGGAGAACATTTGGGAATGGAAGAACACTTTGGGGAAATCAAAGGATATGATCAAAGCATTCCAAGAGGAGCATGGGCTCCCACCTGGACGGAACCTATGAAAGAGGAAGCGTCACCGAGACGGTGACCAATCAAGTGGGGGAGGCTGTCATGGCCCTCCCGCACGCCCCACTTGAGACGCTCCAGACACCCAAGGACACACCAGCAAGGTGGGCGCGCTCCTCAGCCAAACGAAGCGTGAGCGCTTGGTAAGCCTCACGACACACCTTGCACCTGCGCTAGAAGCCCACGACGAGGGGAACCTTGGTTATGCGACATGCATACTTGACAAAGCGCTTGGCACTAAGCACATCCGGGAGGAGGCGCACGACACCCCTTCCCACAACGGGCACTCGCACGGAGGGGCGTCGGTTGACTTGAGCAACACACTAGCAACAAAGAGCACACGGATGGTGGACGCACGAGTTGGACGCCGACAGAGGAAAGCATGAGCGCCAAGAAAGGATGCGCCACTTTGAGGCGCGCTCACCCGAGGCAGGCTATAAAATGAAGTGCGCTCACTTAGCAAGAAGACAGACAGGAATTGTTTGGCAAAAAGACACTTAGAGAGTTCGTTGGGTAGCTGCCACCGCAAGCAGGGAGCAATCTGGAATTTCTCTTATGTAATCTTGTTGCATGTTAGCTTGTTGCGCACACACAGAGCTCTGCCGGTTTGGCAACTCCATTGATGTAAATTTATGTTATCTTAATAAAAGAAGCTTTTCAAGGTTCGCTAGTTGGGCAACCCCACCTATCTGTTCTGTGTTATTTTCGTGGATGTTGTGTACATTGTTTAACGTGATTAAACGTGTTGGCTAAGGCTTTAATAAGTAAACTTAATACAGTTAGGTAAAATACTTCCGCTGGTCTAGGTGTAGTCTGCAAGTACACCCTTGAGTTAGCCAAGCTTTCAAGGTGCTCCCTGGCAGTGCCGCACGGTTTTGACAAGGAAAGTCAGGAGACAACCCGACAAGGCTGTGACACCCATCACCTTCAATTATATGCAAGTCTAAAAACAATTGTTGACCTTATTATGCACTGTATCACTTTGTTGGATGGGGTAACTCTCCCTTCTTGCCAGTTCTGTACAATCTCATATCACCTTATGGAATCCACTAAAGCTTGTTGTCCAAGTCGATGTGCATCTAACAATGCTTGTTGGTCAAGAATCAATTCATCCATGGCAAGAATAATTGAGTCCAAGCACTCTTCAACTTCCAAAATCCACTCAAATCATTTTAGTAGCTCACTGTTCACTCCTAAATGAGTAACTCCAAAATCGCCATGCCATAGCCATAATCCTAAATCGCTATCAAATCGTTAGGAATACCATAGCCATACTCCGAAACTCGCAATACCATACCATAGCCATACATGTAAGTGCTTAAATCGCAAACGAACTGATGATAAACTGCTTAGCAGCGTTAATAAATGCTCGGTGTTTCTATGTTAGCCGGAATTTACTACAACTGCCTAACTTTACTGTATCCACCAAGAGTCGTATTATATTTCGCAGCAGAGTACATGAGTTTAGATTTTGTCGGTATGTATAACTTTTTATAAAATTAGAAAAGAACTCCAGTTTTACTAAATATTTGAGTCCTTAAATTTCCAAAATTCCCCTGCAAAATTTGAGGGATAGTGTTTTAAGCAGAAATTAATTAACAGACCAGATATCTTGAAACACGGCAAACCATTCATGAAATTTTAGTAACAAAACCTAACAGAAGCTCCGAACTAGAGATCAATCCTCTAACGTGAAATGAACAACTTTAAATCTACTAAAATCAATGTAGCAGTCTGTCAGATGCAGAGTTACTAATGAAAGATTACCGTTTTGAGACCCGCCTTCAAGCGATTCGCCATTTTCGGTACAACGATTCTTCAGTTCACGGTGAAGTCCTGTCTTAACTAGTTGAAATGCTGTCGGGATTCGGTTCCAGAATACATGAGCTGTACTCCAAAATCCAGGTAATTAGTGGAAGTTTGTGATATATGTGTAAGTGTCAGAGATGTCGGTGCCATTGAGAAGTCTGAGCTGTCCTTCACGTGGTCAACATTCCATTTACACTGATAATGACTACCGGGCGATGTGACTGATTAAGAAGGAAGGGAGATTTGGTTTAGAAAGTTGGCAAAAGATGATAAAAGAATCCAATGACTAAACTAGATGGAATCGTGGAATGTTTACGACGATCGACGAAAAGTGTATATTCCATTTTAATATTGGAGTTCTAGAAAACTGAGTAAAAAACAAATAAGTGAATTCGTCATTTAAGTAGAGATTATGTAAGGTTTTAGTTTCAAATTTTGAGATTACTTCACATATTAATTTGACTATTAATAAGAATCATGTGTTTATGAAAGTGAGACAGGTCTATAATATCACTATCATTAAATCACTATATATCATTAAATCACTATATACATGGGATGCAATAATTTTTTTTTATTATTAATTTGGTTTATCACTATTTTTTTTCAGATGGAAAGGTCCACGGGAAACTCAACAATATTTTCCCACAATAGTGGATGGTAGAGGTGGTAAACCATCGGCCATCCTCGCAGAATGCCTAACCCCAAAGAACTCAAGGCTAGAACCCATGATCTCTCCCCGAACTGAAAGAATGTGCTTACCAATTGAGCTAACCCTTAGTTTATCACTATATACATGGGATGTAACAATTTTTATTATTATTAGTTTGGTTTATATGAATATTGTTTTGTTTAATTTTTGTTATAATTTTTTTTTTTTTATTAATAAGAATATTTTAATTTCCACATAAATTTATATTTGATATGTATTTTGTATAAAAATAAAAAGTTTATAAGCTCTTTAAATCTGTTGCAATGGTATAGTTTATGGTTTATCATCTAAACTCTAATTTTTTTACATGATATCAATGCTTATAAGAACAAAAAATGCCTTTGTTAACTGTCAAGCAAAGCTAAATAAAAAGAAAAAAACTTGTTATATTTGCAATAAAAATAAATATTGTAAAAAAATATTTCTCTTAATACTCATGGAGTTGTTGTTATGCATTTATTTATATTATGCAAAACTTTTAGCAGCATGCTAGAAGAACTTATTATAGCTATGGGATAGATCTTTAATTAAATTAAAAATATATATAAATATGAAATCCATAGCTATGAGATGGATTTTTAATTATGAGATGGAATTTTAATTAAATTAAAAAGAATCTAAATATGGAATCCATTCCCAAACATTGGGATAACATCTTACTAGTGATTAGAATCAATATTTGGAATATACGAGAAGAATATCATACATCATTTTTTAATTATTAATTTTTAATCTATACTTTTAGAGAGGTGTTTGTAACACCCCGGTTTTGACCCCGTTGCATTAGATGTATATGATGATGTATATATAGTAAATGATCATGGTGTGGAGCTAAAGGCCAAGGCCCCGCCATTGATCGATTATGCTATGTTTTGAATTTGTCACCGATTGTATTTTTTTTCAAGAAGAAAAAACATGTCCTTGTTATTCAGATTGAATCAAAGGGCATTAATACATTCAGCCTCAGCATCTTGGCAAAAAATACATGACTACCCACCCGGAGTTCCCAAACAGGAGGAAAGGCACATAAACCAAAATAAGACCCATCAAAAAGCTGTCTCATCATGTAATGAAGTCTGACCGATCTTTCACATCAATCGAGAGCCAATAAGACTCTGATCAGCGTTCTAAAGAGAAGCACTTTACTTGCTAATGACAGCTGCATATAAGGGGGAAATAACCCTACAGAAACTGATGACAATAATATGACCAGTAAATCCACAAAGAGAGAAATGGTCCTCTAAACAAACTCAAAAGAGTTGATAAAAGTCTTTATCGACTAAGAAATTCTCAATATATTCCATAATACATCATTTTCCTTGGGGAAAGGAAAGTGCCTTTTTAGAAAGATGGTCAGCTGTCTTGTTGTGCTCTCGATAAATGTGAGAAAAGGACAGATCCGGGAAGCTAGTGGCTAGCTTTTTTGTCTCCCTACACCAATGAACAAGTTCAGGTGGGGAGAGAGCAGTTGATCCCTTAGCCCAGTTGATGATTAGCTCAGAATCACCGTAAACCTGGGCTAGGGGGATCCCCATCATATGGGATATGTGCAAGAGCGCCCAGAGGCTGAGCAGCTCTGCTTTGGTATTAGTGCCATATCCGACCCCCAATGAAAACTCCAAGAAGTGTGAATCATTGAGAAAGATGCAAATGCCAGCACTGGCAATCCTGTTATTTGAGGCACCATCTATAAATCCACAAGGAAAAAACTTAACTGGTGGACTTCCAATATGTCTGCTATGCCCTTTTTTAGATACAGTCCTATGAAATGGTGCCTGGATAGTCGACAAGATTTGCTGTATGATGCCATGAATATTCCTTTTTTTCCCTTCGAAAACTGCCATATTTTGTGCCTTCCATACAATCCACATCATATTGTAGAGGAGCAGAAAGTGAGGCGAGCTCTTTGGAATCTTTCCAACCCAGGCAACGAATATATCAGCTGTAGATATGCCAGAAATACATGCTTGAATATTGAAATAGTCAACTATATAATCTGCCACAGTCCTCCAAACCAAACAGTAAGAAAAAAGGTGTTCTACAGACTCCTCATTTGACCAACAGAGGGGACAAATACCAGGTCCCGAAAACCCCCTTCTCTGCAAGTTTTCCCAAGTGAGAATACTGTTATGTATGATAAACCAAATGAAGCATGAGATCTTGAGCGGAAGGGCCTTATGCCAAATAGGAGGACTAACAGCCATAGAGTCTGATCGATGGGAGGAGTGAAAGATACAGTCATAGGCATCACTGGCTGTAATAAGATCCCTGCTATTATAATAATTCCAAACTAGTTTATCAGGGCAGTCCGTTAAACGAATGCCTGCAGCAGAGAGATCAAAAACAAAATCATTCCAAATCGTCTTAAATGTGCCACCAAGATCAAGTTCTCCAGCAGTGTACCAATAATGCTGAGCGTTTATCAAGGGATTGTGTGCCTAAGACAAGGAGCAAATGTTTAAATCTTCCAAATACGATCTAAGATCTTCTGGGAATGACAAAGGTGCATTCGATCCCACTATCGGGTCAATCCCCAGCATGATACATTCACCATTACCAACCTGCCACGACAAGTACATACCCATCCAGGGTATAACCTGAAGAAAACCCCTCCAAAAAAGAGAGACGTTACGTGTGCTGAAAGATTTATACCTGAGCCATTCAACAACCGATCGTCCCTTTAAATATTTAGTTTGAGGACCATGGAACCATAAACCATTGGAATGGAGGGCTCTCCAGAACACATTTAATCTCAGAGCTTGATTAAACCAAGAGAGGTTTTTAATTCCCCAACCCCCTGATGATTTGGGCCGAGAAAGATCAATCCAGTTAGTCAGATGATACTTGAAATTTTTGTCAGAAGATCCCCATAGAAAGTTAAAAATAGTACATCTGAGCTTCTGAAGAATACTACTAGGAAGAGGAGCTAATCCCATCCAGTAGATTGGAATGCTAGATAGAACAGCATTGACAAGAACTAGTCTCCCTCCAAGTGACAGGTATTTATATGCCCAGTGATTGATCCTCTTTTCAAATTTTTGCATAAGCCAGTGCCAATCAGCCACTCTATAATTCAGCGGCTTCAAGTGATAACCCAAGTATGTTAAACCAGACTGTAAAGGAAGCATCTTATAGGGCATGACCGCCCTGAAATCATTAAGATAGCCATCATTAAAGTTGTGATAGAGCATGCATGATTTGTCAGAATTAATCCTCATACCTGATGCTTTACAAAAAGTGTCAAGCAGAACCTCAAATGCCAACCAATCCTGAGTGGTACCTGAGCCCATGAGAATGACATCATCCATGAAGAGGAGGTGAGAAAGTGCAAGGGAGGGTGAGATCTTGATACCCCTGATGAGTCCATTGATCTTGGCATCCTTAATGAGCAGGCTAAGCCCCTCAATGACCAAAATGAAGAGGAGGGGAGATAAAGGACAGCCTTGCCGGATTCCCCGAGAGGCAGGAAAGAAACTGGACGGAGTCCCATTAACCAAGACTGCAAAGTTTGCAGTAGATATGCAGCTCATAATCCAATTGACAGTGAGGAGGGGAACACCAATTTGAATAAGAATGATCCTAACATAAGTCCAGTCAACACGGTCAAAAGCCTTGGTGAGATCCAACTTGATCACAAATGCACAGGTATTCTTGATTTTGACTGAGTGAAGGACCTCCTGAACGATACCAATAGGCTCAGTAATTTGACGGTCTTTGAGGAAACCAAATTGTTCATGAGAAATGCCCAGATCAAGAAAGGGTTTAAGACGACAAGCAATGACTTTGGCAATGAGCTTATAAAGAATATTGCATAAGGAGATGGGTCTGAAGTCCGCAAAAGTATGGGGCTTATCCTTTTTCAGAATAAGGGTAATAAAAGTGGAGTTAAGGGAAGGGGGAATGAACCCAGAAATCCTAGTCATGTCCACCATCTGAACTAAAGTGGGACCTAAGAGGTCAAAAAAGTGTAGATAAAATTCGACCGGCCACCCATCTGGGCCCGGACTACGGTCTTTTTTTAATGACTTAAGGGAGAGTTATAACTCCTTCAGAGTAACCTGAGATGTGAGGCATGAAGAGTGCTCAGAGGGGATCATCCTAGGGAAGAGAGAGATCACTTTAAGTTGATGGTCAAGACAGGTAAGACCCTCATCCTTAAAAATATTCTCGAAGTATGATTTAGCAAGATCCTTTAAAGGGCCCTCATCGACAATGATATTACCCTCATCATCTTCAAGTGACCAAATCATGTTCTGTGTCCTTCTGCCAGAGGCGATCGTATGGAATAATTTAGTGTTAGAATCACCCTGTAAAGCCCACTTAAGTCAACTCTTAAGTTGCCAGGAGAGTTGATGATGATCCAGGATTCTCTGCCTTTCAGCACTAAGACAGGAAAGAAGAGCCAATTGGTCCTTTGTGAAAATACCTTTGGCAAGGATAGACTCAATGTCCCGATCTAGATTGTGGGAAACCGAGATAAGACAAGCAGACCTTTCCTTAAACCAACACTTAGAATCAGATTTGAGGGATCGCAGATTCATGCATAGATCCTCAATATCAGAAAAATTGTTCATATTCGAGTTGCAAGACCACCAGTTCAGGAACCAGTCAATAAACTCGGGATTCTCCAGCCACGATCGGTTAAACTTAAAGGGATAGTTAAAGGGACCTTTAGGAGAGTTCCACTCAAAGAGAATAGGAAAATGGTCAGAGATGAGGGAGCATTTAGTACAAGTTCTGTAAGGCCCAAGGGAAGGAAGCAGGTCTTTAGAGATAAGAAACCGGTCAAGGCGTTTACAGATGCCTTCCTCACCAGCACGACCGTTGCGCCAAGTAGGGCCGATCGAGGGAGGGGCTACATCCACGAGGCCAACAGAATTGAAGAGAGCAAGAAAGTGTTCAGAGTGATGATCTAAGGAGGCCTTACAGCCCCAAATCTCTGAGGGATGGAGGGTGAGATTGAGATCTCCTGCCAGCACTAAATGAGAGAGATTTAAGAGACCACCACTATGGGCCTTTTCCCAGAAAATAGCTCTGTCCTTGTAGGGGCCATAGACATTCAAAATGTGAATAGGGTTGGGATGACCACGAAAGGAGGCATGAAGTAAGATGCCTGCGAAGGTGTGATAAGCCCTACACTTGACCTTGAGAGGGTTCCAGGCAGAGAGGAGGCCTCCCGAAAGACCCCTGGCACTGATAGCACAATATTCCCAGGAGGGAAAAAATTTCGAGAAAGCAAGCAGGGCAGGCACGTCGCTACACATAGTTTCCTGAAGAAGTACGAGGTCCGGATTGAGGGAATTGAAAATAGCACGGAGACCAAGAGACTTGGGCCTGCCTCCAAGGCCACGAACATTGAGGGAGAGGATAATCATCAAGACAAATCCAGAGGGGGAGTACTCGCTCTAAGACCCCGAGAAGGATGACCAGTGACAGCTTCCATTAACCGATCTGAAAGTGGAATATACGATGGTGAACTCGAAGAAAGGACACGAGGCTCCCTTTTCCCCTTAGGCTTTCTAATAGTAACATTGGCAAACCTGATAGAGTTTAGTGGAAGGGTGGAAGGGGAGTTAGGGGTTGAGGCTGTGAAAAATGAAAGGGATTTTTTGAGGGATGGATCCGAGAAAGAGGGGGAGGAAGTGGGGCTATGGTGAGGGGGTGCAATGGTAAGGGAAGGGTCCTGCGAAGAAGAGTTGATAGGAGGGGGGGCCCGTGGAGGGGAGATGGAAGGAGAAGGATTCGAAGGTGGGGGACGAGAAGAGTGGGGGGGGAATTCCACTAAAGAGTCATGATCCAACGAAGTCGGAGGAATGCTCACGCCAAGGGGTGCAGGGGAGCCAATCAAGGCCACTGAATTTGCCAGAGGAGTGCCAGGGGAGGAGGGGACCCGAGCAAGGTCACCAGGTGACAGAGGTGCAGTAACTTTATTATGGGACAGGATCAGGCTGTCAACTTGTCACTGATTGTATATCGGGGCATGCGGCACATATTAAGTTTTCATCGTGTAAATATGCATCTATAATTAATTAAATGAACCCGACTAGCTACAATTGCGGCAACTAAAATGAAAAAGGGGCATGATTTTCACAAGGATAAGGATGTGGGAAAATTTGTCAAACCTTGGCCAAGGAGGGAAAATACCCATGTGTCTTCTTCCCTTGTTTTATTCCAACCACCTTCATTAAGAAAGGCTATTGGTGGTTGAGGCAGTTATGGTCTTTGGGGAGTGGGGTGGCAGGACTGTCAGTCCTCACCCACATGCACACTCTACCCACGATTTTGTTGTTCATCCCTCACACAGGCATTTTTTCTTGGCTCCACGAGTTTGCTGAACACCCACGCACTGCAATTTTGCGTCCTC
The DNA here is from genome assembly GCA_001517045.1 of Pseudotsuga menziesii. Lineage (NCBI taxonomy): Eukaryota > Viridiplantae > Streptophyta > Pinopsida > Pinales > Pinaceae > Pseudotsuga > Pseudotsuga menziesii. The sequence continues at coordinate 60,493 of LPNX010628318.1, forward strand.
CCTGTGGTTGTTCACCTTCATGCACTTCCAATTGTTTGCTCATTGTTTTCACGCACAGGAATTTTCCTGGTTTCACCCACGCAGGTTTTCCTCTGCAGATTTGTGGATGGTGTGGGCAGATCCTTTTCTCACGGGTTGATTGGTGGCTCTACGTTGCTGTTACTCACACAGCAAGATGGGAGCTGTTGGTCACGGTCACCCATGATTTCCTGTAGGAGGCCATTTCGCGCTCAAGGACTATGTGCAATCTGTGTAATTCTTACCCGCTTGCTTAGCTGTTCAGGAACGGACTGTTGTTTCCCCATGCTGTGAATCGTGGTTGTTTTTATGCCTTGAGGCTGCTGCAGATTGTTTGAATTCATTTTCCCTGTTTAAGCTATGACAGCTAAATTAATTGCCTGAGTGCAATGGTTGGTCTTCGGACTGTATTGGGAGCAAGGATGGAGGCTTAGTTTTGCTTGATAAACCTAGTGGTTGGAACCACACAGACAAAGCTAGAGGGCTGGCCTTCTTCTCCATCACTCCTGAATAGCACTGGAAGGGAATGCAGGGCCTGAGGGACTGTGTAGTAGAGAAGGGACTGATTCTTTGTGTTGGGTGTGTTTGGGTGTCTTAGAGGTCAGGCTATTTCTGGTGTAGGTGTTCTTGGCTCTGTAATGAGCTCATCAACTTAGCAATTTGCCTTCTCCAGCTCCTTAATGGCCTGATAAACCCAACTCTGTTGGCTTGGTTGTGTGTTTTGTGTATCCTTGGCTACGTGTAAGCCTGTTGTTCCCTTATTCCTTGGAGAATCATGCCCAGCTCGGGGGTGGAAGCGTTGCTAAGAGATTAAGGAGCACGCTGGCCTATGGTTGGGTGGAACGTTGCAGCGACGTAACTGGTTGCGGAACAAGTTCATCATAAGATAAGTGATCTTGTCCATTTTACTTCTGCAACTATATTTCTGTTAATGATATGACGAAAATGTTAAATGAATGCTTGTTTAAATGAATGTTGTTTTCGCTGTGTCTGGTAGATAATTGCATCTGTGCATGATACATGTTCAATGTGCATGTTTAAGCATTCTGTTTCAGCAAATTTTATGAATTTACATGTTCATGGGCTCTTAGCCGGATGGTCAACGCCATGGGTCGTGTCCTCTTCGCTAGTCAGAGGCATGGGGACGCCACAGCATGGTATCAGAGCTTCAGGTTGGCAACAATGGCCCTCTATGGGCCAAGAAGGAGCAACTGACAGAGGTGTATCTCATTTTTCCCAGCCGAATCAGTGGACGACTGGTAAAATTCAAAAGGAAACGGTCTAAGTGTTGAGCGGTCGGACCACTAGTGGAATTGACTTCCGCCGTTGCGGAAGAACGGGCGAAGTGGATGTCCGCCGTTGCGGACGAATTGGTGAAGTTTCCTGTCCGCCGTTGCAGAAGACCAAACCGCTCAGTCTTCCGACTGGGAAAGACTTCCGCCGTTGCGGAAGAGTTAGCGGTTTCCCGTCCGCTGTTGCGGCTGTTGAAGGACTTCCAACGTACTGGAAGTTTGCTCGACGGGGCACAGTTCGAAGAAAAGTGGAGAAACTTCCGCCGTTGCGGAAGAGTTAGCGGTTTCCCGTCTGCTGTTGCGGCTGTTGAAGGACTTCCAACGTAGCGGAAGTTTGCCCGACGGGGCACAGTTGGAAGAAAAGTGGAGAAACTTCCGCCGTTGCGGAAGAGTTCGCGAAGTGGAACTTCCACCGTTGCGGAAGAATTCACGAAGTGGACTTCCGATGTAGCGGAAGAGTTAGTGAAATTCCGCCAATCGGAAGAGAAAGTGGTCCGTCAGCCGTCGTTGCGGAAGTGAAATCACTAAAGCTTCCGGCCAGAAAGGCCGCCGACGCCGAAAAATTGAAAATTGTTCTAAGTCCGTGCCGATCGGAAGAAGTTAGTATTTGGCGTGCCGCCGTTGCGGAAGCCAAAGTCATTTGGCTTCCGATGTAAAAGGACTGCCGATGCCGATCAAGTCAGTTCACCAATTGGAAGGAAGAATGCTTCCGAGAGCCGCCATTGCGAAAGAAAGAATGCTTCCGAGAGCCGCCGTTGTGGAAGAGAAAGTGATTGAGCGTCCGCCGTTGCGGAAGCCAAAGTGATAAAGCTTTCGATTAGAAAGACTATTGACACCGGTCAATCATTTCATCGATCGAAAGAGAAAGTGATTGAGCGTCCGCCGTTGCGGAAGCCAAAGCGCTAAGACATCCGATGTGGAAAGACATCCGACAGCTGATGAGAAGGAAAGGAAAAATTCTGAGTTTTTCCATGGGATTTCTCAGCAGATTTCGACTGTTTTCAGAGGGATTTTTCAGCTGTTTTTCAGTGAATTTCAGGGCTAAAAAGGAGAAAAGAGGCAGCGATCTTACACGCCAGATTGCGCGAAAATCAATAATTTACAAAAAAAAAACGAGGGCGCTGCCCTCGACCCGCCTTGCAGTGGTGCAGGGAAGCCACAAGGGGGCAAGCCCCCTTGACCCCCATCGTCCCCCTCAGATAGACATTCTTTGATGAAGAAAATTCTATGTTTTGGGAAACTTGTAATTTTATAATTATTCCAGGAGAAGGTAAGTGATGCTGGTTTATATCAATGTTATGCATCGAACATTTGTGTTATTAACACGTTTGCAGAATCATAGTCACTTTCAAGAGCAGTATTCCAGGTAGTGCAGTTTGGTAAGTAAGTGGTGGTTCGGTATGAGAACCCATGATGGGTATGATGCGCGGGATTCTTACGAACGAGCAGAAGATGCCATGGGAGAAAATGCCCGTAATAGAAATGATGACATTGAGTCTAATGGAAGAAGATTCCAAGAGACACCGTCAGATGTTGCAGCCACTATGAGAAGCTTGATTAAATCCCAGGAAGAGCAGCATCAGTTGAATGCTGCTATGTTGCAGAGTTTGACAGACTTGCAAAGAAAGATAGACTCTGGACGAGGTGCAGCAAGACCAGAAGGCAGTAAGAGCAGTACTAGGAGAAGGAGAAGAACTTCTAGGGGAACATCTGATTCTGAAGAATCCAGCGGGGATTCCAGTTCTTCTTCTCATAAAAGGAAAAGAAAGAGACACCATAGGGATCGCTCTCGTGATGAATTTAAGAAAGCTAAACCTCCTACATTTGATGGTGAGGTAAATACTGGACAAGAGGCTGAAGCTTGGCTTCTTGGTATTAAGAAGTACTTTCAAGTGCATGATTATTCAGGAAACATGAAGGCAAGAGTTGCCATATTCAATCTGAATGGGAGGGCATCCATTTGGTGGGAACACTTCAAGCAAGAAAAGAGGATCAATGAAAGAAAACTTAAGTGGAAACAGTTCAAGAAGTATTTTAAGCAGAAATACCTATCAGACAGGTATTATGATGACAAGATTAAGGAGTTCCATGAGCTGAGATTGGGACAGCAGACCATGGAAGAGTATGCAAATAAGTTTTTAGAGCTGTTGAGGTATGTCCGATACATCAGAGATGAAAAAGTAAAGGTCCAGCGTTTCCTAAGTGGATTACCTCAGTCTTATAAAGCCTTAGAATTGAGTTTTATGAGCCTAGAACTCTTGAGAAAGCAATAAGGAAGGCTAAATATTGCTATGAGCAAAGCAAAGGTAAGCCGGATTACCATAAAGCATGGAAGGACAAGAAGAACGAGAAGTTAGACCAAAGGAAGAAAGGTTTCAAACCTTCTAGCTTCAGGAATCAGCAGAAGCAGCCGTCTCAAGCTGCGAGTAAGCCAGTTGGAGTGACAGGAGAAAAGCCTAAGGATCCACAACAGAATAGAGGGCCACTTCAATGCTGGAAATGTGGAGGACCCCACATGCGTAGAAATTGTCCACTCGAGAGTGAGAATGCAAGGCCAGCTTATAACATTCAAGAGGCAGAAACAGTGGGTCAAATAGCAAGGGCAGTTCCTAGGATTTATGCAGCACTGGAGGACCGCCAGGCAGATCACCAGTCAACCATAGTTGAAGTAGCAGGTAAGATTGTTGAGCAATCTGTTTCTATTTTGATTGACCCTGGTTCTACTCACAGTTACATTACTCCTAGAGTAGTGGATAATTGTGCCTTTAAGAAAGTAAAGCATAAGAAGTCTTGGTTAGTCCAGCTAGCCACTGGAACTAAGAGAAAGGTCAGTGAAGTGGTAGAGAAATGCCCATTGGTCATGAATGGATTGGTCACTTGTGTTGATCTGAATGTTCTACTGCTTGGTTCCTATGATGTTCTCATTGGAATGGATTGGTTAGAATCTCACAGGGTAAAGCTTGACTGCTACAATAAGACTTTCGAATGCATGAATGAAGAGGGAAACCTAGTAGTTGTGAAAGGTATTCCAAAGGTGATTTCAGTACGGCAGGTTTCAGCAATGCAGTTAAAGAAGTTATGTAGGAAGGGTTGCCAGTTGTATGCAGCTCATATTTTGGAGGAAACAAGAGATGAAACTCCGAGGTTGGAGGACTATCAGGTGTTACAGAAATTCAGGGATGTGTTTCCTGATGAGATTCCTGGGCTTCCTCCAAGGCGAGACATTGATTTCACAATTGAACTTGTGCCAGGAGCAGCACCAGTGTCCAAGGCACCCTACAGGATGAGTACACCGGAGATGTTAGAGTTGAAGATGAAACTGCAAGAGTTGTTGGAAAAGAAGTATATCCGACCGAGTGTATCTCCTTGGGGAGCACCGGTTCTGTTTGTAAAGAAGAAAGATGGTACACTCAGGTTATGTATTGATTACAGATAGTTGAACAAGGTTACTGTGAAGAATAAATATCCTTTGCCTAGGATTGATGACCTCTTTGATCAAATGAGAGGAGCAAAGGTATTCTCTAAGATTGACTTGAGGTCTGGTTACCATCAGGTGAGAATCAAGGATGAAGACATTCATAGGACAGCCTTCAGGACAAGGTATGGGCACTATGAGTTTGTAGTGGTACCATTTGGTCTCACAAATGCACCAGCTACATTTATGTGCCTTAAGAATAGTGTCTTCAGTAGGTATTTGGACAAGTTTGTTCTTGTTTTCCTTGATGACATTCTTGTTTATTCTAAGAATGAGGAAGAACATGAAGAGCATCTGAGATTGACATTGAGTTTGTTCAGGGAGCATCAGTTGTATGCAAAACTGAGCAAGTGTGACTTCTATAGAGATAGAATTCAGTATTTGGCTCACATTATCTCAGAGGAGGGTATATCTGTGGACCCTGAAAAGATTGAAGCCATTATGAATTGGCCTACTCCAAGAAATGTGACAGATGTAAGATCTTTCATGGGACTTGCAGGATACTATCGGAGATTCATTGAAGGATTCTCCAAAGTTGCACACGCCATCACTTCTTTGCAAAAGAAGGGGATGAAGTTCGAATGGACATCAAGGTGTGAAGAAAGCTTCCAGTGGTTGAAGAGTCCTCTCACCAGTGCACCAGTGTTGAAGGTTGTAGATCCAGAGAAAGATTTTGTGGTGTGTACCGATGCATGTGGACAAGGGCTTGGAGGAGTCCTTATGCAGGACAACCACGTGATATGTTATGAGTCAAGAAAGCTGAAGGAGCATGAGAAGTACTATGCCACTCATGATCTAGAGCTTGCCGCCATAGTACATGCTCTCAAGATGTGGAGACATTACTTGATGGGTAGGAGATTTGAGCTTAAAACGGACCATTGTGGTCTGAAGTATCTATTTGATCAGCCTACTCTGAATGCTAGGCAAGCAAGATGGCTGGAATTTTTATGTGAGTTTGATTTTGAAATCAAGCACATAAATGGAAAAGAAAATAAGGTAGCTGATGCACTCAGCAGGAAAATGCAAGAAATACATGTGGCATCTCTTAGTGTTTGCCAATCAGATTTGAGGCAGCAGATTGTTAATCATGTTGCCGGAGATGAATTGTATGAGCAGGTAAAGGACAAGTTGCAGCAGCAAAGTCTTGAGAAAAGATATGAGGGATATAAATTGGAAGAAGATGGGCTTCTCGCTTATAAAGGCGGAATTTATATTCCAAACGTAGCAGATTTAAGGAGAGTTGTTATGGATGAAATCCATCAAGCTCCGTATTCTGGTCACCCAGGATATCAAAAGACAATTGCTACAGCTAGAAAGCAGTACTTTGGCCAGGTATGAAAATGGATATGGCTGAATACATTTCAAGGTGTATGAAATGTCAACAGGTAAAGGTTGAGCATCAACATCTAGCAGGTTTGTTGCAGCCTTTTCCAGTTCCGGAATGGAAATGGGAAGTTATCTCCATGGATTTTATTACAGGATTGCCGATGACTTGGAGACAACATGATTCTATCATGGTTGTGGTGGACAAGATGACAAAGGCAACACATTTTATACTGGTTAAGTATACATATGAGACTGGCGATATTGCAAAGATCTTCATGAAGGAGATATTCAAATTGCATGGATTGCCGAAGGCAATAGTCTCTGACAGAGATGTCAAGTTCACTTCCAACTTTTGGAAGGGGTTGTTTGTAGATTTGGGTACAAAGCTAAACTTCAGCACTGCATACCATCCTTAGACGGATGGGCAGACAGAGAGAATTAATCAGTGCTTGAAGATATGCTTCGCATGTATGTGATGGACAAACCAACCAAGTGGGAAGATTACTTGCACTTGGTAGAGTTTGCTTATAACAATGGACATCAAGCATCCTTGGGGATGAGTCCGTATGAAGCTTTGTATGGAAGAAGGTGTAGGACACCAGTGACTTGGGATAATCCAGTGAATAGGATTGTGCTTGGGCCAGAATTGCTCAAGGAAACGGAGCAAGAGGTTTTAAAGATCAGCCAGAAGCTGAAAGTAGCACAGGACAGACATAAAAGCTATGCGGATAAGCGTAGGGTGAACAGAGAGTTTAGTGTTGGGGATCATGTGTACCTCAGAGTGAGGGCAAGGAAGAGTTCCTTGAATCTTGGTAGTTGTGCCAAGTTGTCACCGAGATACTGTGGGCTGTTTGAAGTGCTTGAAAGAATAGGGCCAGTTGCATATAGACTTGCATTGCCTGCTAGCACTAGAGCTCATAATGTTTTTCATGTTTCTTTGCTTAAAAGGTATGTACATGATCCTAACCATGCGATAAATTGGGATGTGATTCAGGTGGAACCCGAGGGAGAGTTTCGAGTCGAGCCAATGCGCATCCTCGACAGGAAGGTCACAATGCTCCGGAACCGAGCCATAGGTAAGGTAAAGGTGCAATGGGAGCACTTCGGACCTGAAGAGGCTACATGGGAGCTGGAGGATGCCATGCAATTGGCACATCCATTTTTGTTCAATTTTGCGGAACACTGAGGCGATACCAGTGTGGCATTTTGTTCAATTTTGTACAGCACTGAGGACAGTGCTATTGAAGGGGGAGGGGAATGTAACACCCCAGTTTTGACCCCGTTGCATTAGATGTATATGATGATGTATATATAGTAAATGATCATGGTGTGGAGCTAAAGGCCAAGGCCCCGCCATTGATCAGTTATGCTATGTTTTGAATTTGTCACCGATTGTATATCGGGGCATGTGGCACATATTAAGTTATCATCGTGTAAATATGCATCTATAATTAATTAAATGAACCCTACCAGCTATGATCACGGCAACTAAAATGAAAAAGGGGCATGATTTTCACAAGGATAAGGATGTGGGAAAATTTGTCAAACCTTGGCCAAGGAGGGAAAATATCCATGTGTCTTCTTCCCTTGTTTTATTCCAACCACCTTCATTAAGAAAGGCTGTTGGTGGTTGAGGCATTTATGGTCTTTGGGGAGTGGGGTGGCAGGATTGTCAGTCCTCACCCACACGCACACTCTACCCACGATTTTTCTGTTCATCCCTCACGCAGACATTTTTTCTTGGCTCCACGAGTTTGCTGAACACCCACGCACTGCAATTCCGCGTCCTCCCTGTGGTTGTTCACCTTCACGCACTTCCAATTGTTTGCTCATTGTTTTCACGCACAGGAATTTTCCTGGTTTCACCCATGCAGGTTTTCCTCTGCGTATTTGTGGATGGTGTGGGCGGATCCTTTTCTCACGGGTTGATTGGTGGCTCTACGTTGCTGTTGCTCACACAACAAGATGGGAGTTGTTGGTCACGGTCACCCACGATTTCCTGTAGGAGGCCATTTCGCGCTCAAGGACTGTGTGCGGTCTATGTAATTCTCACCCGCTTCCTTAGCTGTTTAGGAATGGACTGTTGTTTCCCCATGCTGTGAATCGTGGTTGTTTTTATGCCTTGAGGCTACTGCAAATTGTTTGAATTCATTTTCCCTGTTTAAGCCGCGACAGCTAAATTAATTGCCTTAGTGCAATGGTTGGTCTTCAGACTGTATTGGAAGCAAGGATGGAGGCTTAGTTTTGCTTGATAAACCTGGTGGTTTGAACCACACAGACAGAGCTAGAGGGCTGGCCTTCTTCTCCATCACCCCTGAATAGCACTGGAAGGGAATGCAGGGCCTGAGGGACTGTGTAGCAGAGAAGGGACTGATTCCTTGTGTTGGGTGTGTTTGGGTGTCTTAGAGGTCAGGCTAGTTCTGTGTAGTTGTTCTTGGCTCTGTAATGAGCTCACCAGCTTAGCAATTTTCCTTCTCCAGCTCCTTAATGGCCTGATAAACCCAACTCTGTTGGCTTGGCTGTGTGTTTTGTGTATCCTTGGCTACGTGTAAGCCTGTTGTTCCCTTATTCCTTGGAGAATCATGCCCAGCTCGGGGGTGGCAGCGTTGCTGAGAGATTAAGGAGCACGCTGGCCTATGGTTGGGTGGAACGTTGCAGCGACGTAGCTGGTTGCGGAACAAGTTCATCATAAGATAAGTGATCTTGTCCATTTTACTTCTGCAACTATATTTCTGTTAATGATATGACGAAAATGTTAAATGAATGCTTGTTTAAATGAATGTTGTTTCCGCTGTGTCTGGTAGATAATTGCATCTGTGCATGATACATGTTCAATGTGCATGTTTAAGCATTCTGTTTCAGCAAATTTTATGAATTTACATGTTCATGGGCTCTTAGCCGGATGGTCAACGCCATGGGTCGCGTCCTCTTCGCTGGTTGAAGGCATGGGGACGTCACAGTGTTTATTGGTGGAGTAAGCTATCTACCCTACCATTTGCACCGGGGCCCACTTGACACCGTGAGTGATAGCTTACTCCGTTACAAACAGGAATTTGCAGCAAACCAAGGCATGTTTCTCTAAGTTTTCTTTGATTTTTTCACTTCTCTTGCATAGTCTCATTCATCCATATTCATTCTCGAAAGCTTTCTTCCAATTTCTTACTTTAGTTCATCCAAGAGTTCAGGAATTCAGGCCCACTCAACCAAAGGAGACAATTTGAGATGTCCGTTGATATATGAAATAAGATGAGTGATCTTTCTACTTGATTGAAATCGGATAATAACAACATTCCTTGGAGCAATTGTGCACACTTGCAACACTTGTGAAAGAATCGCGTTCAGCTTCCTAAGCCATTGATTAATCGTTGAAGTCTTGTTATAACATTAAGAATTGGGGATTTCAGTCTGACTATTTAACGCATGGAAAAAAATTAAAGAAAATGCAGAGAAACCTGCTTTGGTTTGCTACTTTGGTTTAATGGAGTAAACTATCACTCTACAGAGTCCGGTGGGCCCCAGTGCAAATCGTCAGGTAGATAGCTTACTCCTTTATTGGTGGGTTTTGAAGGAGTGTCTATTAGTGGTTGTGGAAAGGTAACATGTTATTGTTAAAAGTAGATCATTTTCAATAGGTTGGAATAATACATTGATTGAACTAAAATAAAAATGACTACGTTTAGAGGCATTTTCTATGTCCTCAAAGTACAATTGACACATGGCACTTTAATAAAATAATAAAATGTAAAGTAAAAAAATTAAAATGTAGCCATTATAATTTAAAACAAAGATGATATATTCCAATTTATTAAAACTAAAAAAATAAATGAAACTTGGTGACTTCTTACTCCTCTTACAACCAATGCAAGTTTGAGTATGTCCAATTACTTGATATTGATATTATGGAATTTGTCTATATTTATATCTTTACAAATTAGATGTTTTTTTTATAATCATGCCGGCATTTATCCTTTATGATTATGTTCCATGAGTGCATTTCCATCTTAACTATGATCTATCATGTGTCTATAAGGATCAAATCCCTCATGGTGCAATTTTTTCCTAAGTTCTTCCACTCTAAGAGAAGTTTGCACATGGATGGATTTGATCATTATTGCCCCAATCCATATAGAATTAAGATTAATCTTATTAATACAAAGAATGGTAAATTCACTGAATGGAAGAGCATTGGAAAGGCAACAAAAATGAACTAGAATTGTGAATTAGAGCTTAGAATAATGATTGGTCTTCTATTTAAAGCAAAATTATTTTCTCAAGAAAAAAGAAGATGAAACATCTCTGAACAATAAATATAGGCTTAGGAGAAGAGTTGATAGCATTGTAACCATAACCAGAGTGTCAAAGAAGAACTAGCTATAAATTATAGACTCACAAAATATTCTTATAAAAATTATGCCCAATGTTTAAGTTCAACATTTGTAGAATTGAGTGAAAATATGGGTTAATGTGTGATAAATCAATTAAAGTGTGTAGATGCTTGAATCTTTAAAAACCACTGTTAAAAAATAACAATCTTATACTCAACTAGCTCAAAAGTTAATTATATATTTTAATGAAAAAATACAATACTTTAAAAAACAAATAAACTAAATCTTCTATATTGAGAAAAATCTTTTTTACTTTTAATTATATTAATTTCAAATATTTTAATTTATCTAATAAAAATTAAATATATCTAATAACAATTAAAAAAACTAAATCTTTTATATTAAGAAAATTCTTTTTTACTTTTAACTGTATTAATTTCAAATATTTTAATTTTTCTAATAAAAAATAAATATATCCAATAACAATTAAAAAATTTAAACACAAGTAAATATTTTTAATTTTTTAATAAAAAATTAAATTATTCAATAGCAAATAAAAAATTTAAACACATAAACAAATATAAAGAAATGAAATATCATTCCCATCATCTTTAGCGACTGTCATTTTGTTAATAACACTATTCAAAATAAAAAATGAAAGATTTGAGAAACAAATCGGACATCCAAAACTGAAAATGAAAAATCAAAACTATTTTATTTCACTTCTAAAAAAGACGCTCACTCGTTTTATTATCTGAAGAGTTAGCTAAACATTTAAAATATTATAAAAAAGGTATTATTTTCACTTGGATTACTTGTTATTCAAAGATAAAGATAAACATTTAAAAAATTATATAAATGTATTTTTTCCACTTGGAATATTATTATTATTATTATTTATTCAAACAGCGAGCTAAACATTTAAAATATCATGAAAAGGTTTTGAAGTTTGAACCTTCTCTTCTTTAATTCAATTCAAAAGATCGAGACAAAGAAGCCCAACTGTATCAGGTTGGCCATAAAGTCAAACTTTACTACATACGTCAAGAAAAATATGTTTATTTAGGTGAGTCGATGTTGTCCTTATCCATTAGATAATTGAAGCTTTTTAAGTGAGTTGACGTTTCCTTTTTCTTTTAATGTGGAAGGTGTTTGTGGAGGGTGTTTGATAGGGAGATTTTTTTTTTTAAATGTGGTTCACCATTTATTAAAGGGTTACTTTACGGAAAATCTCAACACCTGATATTCAAACCGACCCGATATTCAAACCGAATCAAGGTATGGCCAGCGAATCATTCACAACATTTAATACAAAGGGCTCCACAAGAGCATCATATCACTTACAAAAGTAGAACCTGGGTGGGGAAGGTAACATTCATTCCTCCCAACAACCCAAGCTACATCCATTTGACCATCAAATCATAGTGAGAATTGCCAGCTAGAAATTTAAATGTTGTAAGAAAAATACCAATTTGTGTAGATGCGAGTGTATTGGAAAAACAAGCAAAAGTGGAACAAAGTCCTTGTATAGAAATAGCCAGCAATTTGTGGGAAACTTGTCATTAGTTTATTTATGAGATGACCCAAAATAAGGATAGCAAACAATTTTTAATTTAGGTTTGTGGTTTTTGTTTTTTCTTATTCATAGAAAAATATATATATATATTTTAAAATTATAGTATGGTAGTATATTATTATTTTTTACGTTGCAATCTTTTATTATATAAAGGAGGTCATTGTTTTTAATGTGTTTATTTAGATGTTTATAAATTATGTTATTAATTTTTGATGTAGGTGGAATCTACGAGTCAACATAAAAATATATATATATTTTAAAATTATAGTATGGTAGTATATTATTATTTTTTACATTGCAATCTTTTATTATATAAAGGAGGTCATTGTTTTTAATGTGTTTATTCAGATGTTTATAAATTATGTTATTAATTTTTGATGTAGGTGGAAACTACGAGTCGACATATGACAAACATGCAAATGGTTGGGCGGTGTTTAGACGCATAGGCAGGCGAGATGATGGTTTAATTTATGAAGGAGGCTCAAGACTTAATGCACTTGTTAATGACATTTAATTATTTGGTCTTTCGAGGGGGGCATGGGATGGCGATCAGTACGGGTTAACTCTTTCCCATGGGATGTTGAGATAGCTCTCACATTTGGATTTCAAGTCTTATGAACAAACTGGGGTTCAGATGGATCTGAAGCTCTTGTTCTTGGTCTTCTAACTTCATCCTCAAGCGTTGGTTGTATGCAATAGGGTGGAGAAGGGTGCAGCAGAAATAATGTCTCTATGTCAATGTGGTAAGCCCAGGAGGGTGAGCAGTGGGCAGAGTGCTTCAAGATGTAAGGCATTTGGCAAGTCTACAAGAGACGGGTATGTGGACTCTATTTCATCGCTGGTACGTTGCCAGATTGATGATTGGGAGGCTAGCCTTGTGGCTCAACAATTGACCTTAGATCGTTCAGCTAGGAAGATAAATCATTATTGGGTGGTTAGAAATACAAGCGGTCCATTGGTGGAAGACATCTAAGCTAAATGGAGAAATTCCAAGGCAAAGGTTTTAGAGATGAGAGTGAGTATGGAGCAGATATCGGATGGTCTTAACAGCCTTGATGACAGTTTTGAATGGGGGCATTCTCTATTTGACAAGAATTTTGAGGTTGTTGGAGTGTCAATGTTGGGGCTTTTTGAGGAAACCTTGCTGGGGAAGCCTCTCAAAACGCGTCTATGGAGGCCCATAGCCAAGCGGGGAAAGGACGCAAGCCTCTAGACTTCAAATTTGGGGACCAGTTGGAAACGCAGGCTCCCTTTGAACCCGAACTTTGGTTTACAAAGAAGATTCAACACATGGATTCAGACAATTTGGTCTTGCCTCAAAAGTGGGAACCTCTCCCGGTCAAGCTTCCTAAGAAAGGATCCCCGAACATGGAAATAAAGGGTCGTCTGATCATTGAGGAACGCGAAGACTCTTATCATGGTGCACATTCTAGCTAGGTGGTGCTTTGGTGCTTTGAAAACTCCTTGTGCTTTTCAGTATTTTTGGTTTTATGTTTTAGACAATTTGTTGCTTATTATGCCTTACAAAATGTTCATAATTAGTCAGAACTTGATGGTCTCTTACTGTTATTTGGCATGTTTTCCCTTTGTTCGGAGGGCCTTTTTTTTAACTTGTCAGTCATGATAATATCTTTGAGCGACTGGGATGGTGGTTTCACCCATAGTGGAAAAAATCAACAACGGCAAAAAATCGGCGAGGGTCCAAAAAACATCTTCTAGGCAACATCGGCGAAAAAATCGGCAAAAATTGTTTAACCGCGACAAGCATTAAAAAATGCAAATTTTGTACTTCAATAGGGTCAAAATTTACTTACCGATTTTTCTTGATTTTTCTTGATCTTTCCCGATTTTTTCCCGATGTTTGCCGATTTTTCGCAATGTCTGATTTTTTCGGGCCGAAAAATCAGCAACCAGAAAAAATCATGATTTTTCGGGATATCGCCGAAAAATCGGCAATTTTTTCTACTATGGTTTCACCATCTCATACCACCTGAAGACATGGTGAAAGAATGATTGTAATTTTGTTATTTTTTGTTTTATATATAATATAGATTATCTACTACAACTTTACAAAAAAATATTATGTTATTTAATATTTGTAATCTTAGTTTATTATCTCAAATACTTAATTGAGGATTTTATACCATGTTATATAAGTGAAAAGGATTAATGTAGAAGATAAATTAATTTTAATGGCTATATATGAAAGTTTATGTTGTATTTATTTTTATTTAAATTGTGTAAAGTAATTTTATTGTGGTGTATATTTTATTGAACATTTTATTTGTTCAACAAAATTTAATGTGAAAATGTATAGTGGATTTTATGATTTTGAATATAAAACCTACATGATAAGTGATGTACTTATCACACTTTAGTTGTGCACATATTGCAAACAAAATATAACACCAATGTTGAGAAAATAAGCAAACCACACATGAAACATTGAGGATGGTCTATGTTGGTAAGTGCATATGTAATATTTATGAGGACTTGTAAAATGCCTGAGGACATGTTAGCAAGGTGGGCGCGCTCCTCGGCCAAACGAAGCGTGAGCACTTGGCAAGCCTCACGACACACCTTGCACCTGCGCTGGAAGCTCGCGACGAGGGGAACCTTGGTTATGTGGCATGCATACTTGACAGAGTGCTTGGCGCTAAGCACATCCGGGAGGAGGTGCACGACACCCCTTCCCACGACAGGTGCTCACACGGAGGGGCATCGGTTGAATTGAGCAACACGCTAGCAACAGAGAGCACGCGGATGGTGGACGCGCGAGTTGGAAGCCGAGAGAGGAAAGCATGAGTGCCAAGAAAGGATGCGCCACTTTGAGGAGCGCTCACCCTAGGCAGGCTATAAAATGAAGTGCGCTCACTTGGCAAGAAGACAGACATGAATTGTTCCGCAAAAAGACACTTAGAGAGTTCGTTGGCTAGCTGCAACCGCAAGCAGGGAGCAGTCTGGAATTTCTCTTATGTAATCTTGTTGCGTGTTAGCTTGTTGCACGCACACGGAGCTCTGCCCGTTTGGCAACTCCATTGATGTAAATTTATGTTATCTTAATAAAAGAAGCTTTTCGAGGTTCGCTAGTTGGCCAACCCTAGGTCCCCACCTATATGTTCTGTGTTATTTTCGTGGATGCTGTGTACATTGTTTAACGTGATTAAACGTGTTGGCTAAGGCGTTAATAAGTAAAATTAATACAGTTAGGTAAAATACTTCCGCTGGTCTAGGTATAGTCTGCAAGTACACCCTTGAGTTAGCCAAGCTTTCAAGGTGCTCCCTGGCAGTGCCGCACGGTTTTGACAAGGCAAGTCAGGAGACGACCCGACAAGGCTATGACACCTATCACCTTCAATTATATGCAAGTCTAAAAACAATTGTTGACCTTATTATGCACTGTATCACTTTGTTGGATGGGGTAACTCGCCCTTCTTGCCAGTTCTGTACAATCTCATATCACCTAATGGAATCCACTAAAGCTTGTTGTCCAAGTCGATGTGCATCTAACAATGCTTGTTGGTCAAGAATCAATTCATCCATGGCAAGAATAATTGAGTCCAATCACTCTTCAACTTCCAAAATCCACTCAAATCATTTTAGTAGCTCACTGTTCACTCCTAAATGAGTAACTCCAAAATCGCCATGCCATAGCCATAATCCTAAATCACTATCAAATCGTTAGGAATACCATAGCCATACTCCAAAACTCGTAATACCATACCATAGCCATACATGTAAGTGCCTAAATCGCAAACGAACTGATGATAAACTGCTTAGCAGCGTTAATAAATGCTTGGTGTTTCTATGTTAGCCTGAATTTACTACAATTGCCAAACTTTACTGTATCCACCAAGAGTCGTATTATATTTCGCAGCAAAGTACATGAGTTTAGATTTTGTCGGTATGTATAACTTTTTATAAAATTAGAAAAGAACTCCAGTTTTACTAAATATTTGAGTCCTTAAATTTCCAAAATTCCCCTGCAAAATTTTAGGGATAGTGTTTTAAGCAGAAATTAATTAACAGACCAGATATCTTGAAACACGGCAAACCATTCATGAAATTTTAGTAACAAAACCTAACAGAAGCTCCGTTCTAGAGATGAATCTGTAAGCTCCCGCGTCCGTTCAACAAGGCCGACAGTTCATCTTCATTCAGCGGCTCCTCAAGATCTCCAATGGTTCACTTCGTATGGCAAACGTTTTCTTGTTGGGAGCTTTTGGAGTGGTCCATCACCTAGATATGTGGAACATACGACACATAGCCATTAGAAGCTTGATGGGAGCTTGGCTATTTAAAACCCCTGTTGGTCCCCAAGCTCACTATCTCAATCCCCTTCAGTTTTACACCATCAAGAAGGAGAAAGCAGAGCTTGGAAGCGCCGTACAGAAAGATGAAGCTTGTGGAACAGCAAAATCTTCTACAGCAAGTCAGTAACATCAATGGATGGAGGTATGATCTATTGGTATTGCTATTTCAATTCTGTTTAAGAGTTTATTATTCCGCATTGTGCAGAATCGGAATTTCTGCTAACAGTTGGTATCAGAGCCAATTCTCTCTGCCCTGGTGTTCTGTATGTAGTTGCTGTGCATCCGTTTTTCTTTTTTATCCTCTGCCGTGAGCATGTTAGAGGAGGGTGTGACTTGTTAAACTTGTCTAGGGCTGTCGTGACTGTTTGTGACCTGTTTTGTGGTGGTCGGTTCTCCCTTGGGCCTGGATTTGTATTATAGACGGAACCATGTATACTGGATTTATCTTAGATTTTGAAGTCATGCCGGGCAGATCGGAGGGATTGATTCAGTTTTCCAATAATTGGATTTGCGATAGGCGTGAATGAATTTTCCAATCGTTCTATGCATGGTTTTTATTATGATGTACAAATCTAAAACATCATCCACAATTTCACATGGTCTAGCTGCTTTTCGATCTGCTTAGTTTTGGAGAAGAAACTATCTGCATTTTATAAGATATGGTTTAGTTGCTTTTTCAATCTACTTAGATCCAGAAAAGAAATCCGAAACTCCCTTCAATTTATAAGCGTATGGCTTAACACCGGTGATGAGAAGTTCCCAACGTTCTTTTCCTGCTTGGTATGTGAGATTTCATCAGATCTATATTTGATACGTTGTATAAATTGATATTTTGTTTCATCCCTCCAAGAGAACCAATGTAGAGAGACGACGTTGAAATCCATCTCCAAGTCTCTGGTTATCCCTTCATGTATTTTAAATCTCAACATAGGTTTGATAAATGTATGTGTTCTATTATATTTGTGTTTTTGGCAATCTAATATAGGTTTTGTGAAAGCTCTGTATTGTTTTTT
>LPNX010628318.1:87593-144107 GCA_001517045.1 Pseudotsuga menziesii
ATATTCACTATCACTATTATTTTTTGCCAACATGTTAGTAACGTTACATTACATTACAAGATCTCCCCCATACTGGGCTGTACAGTGCCTCTCGGCGCAATTATAGACTCACAAAATATTCTTATAAAAATTATGCCCAAGGTTTAAGTTCAACATTTGTAGAATTAAGTGAAAATATGGGTTAATGTGTAATAAATCAATTAAAGTGTGTAGATGCTTGAATCTTTAAAAACTAGTGTTAAAAAATAACAATCTTATACTCAACTAGCTCAAAAGTTAATTATATATTTTAATGAAAAAATACAATCCTTTAAAAAACAAATAAACAAAATCTTTTATATTAAGAAAAATGTTTTTTACTTTTAATTATATTAATTTCAAATATTTTAATTTTTCTAATAAAAATTAAATATATCTAATAACAATTAAAAAAATTAAATATTTTATATTAAGAAAATTCTTTTTTAATTATATTAATTTCAAATATTTTAATTTTTCTAATTAAAAATAAATATATCCAATAACAATTAAAAAATTTAAACACATAAGTAAACATTTTTAATTTTTTAATAAACCAGCGTAGATCCAAATCCTAGTCTCTATCAACCGCCGAGATGGATCAAATCTCTCAAGGTGCAAACCTCTTCTTAGGTATAAATTGATTTGATTCAAAACAAAAGACACATCTTTTTATTTAAGGTCCACATATAATTTTATTATTATTAATATTTAATATTATTTATGGCCGATATATAATAATTTTTTTTTAGGAACAAACATTGCATTGTTTCCCCACTCCTACAATCATGGGTTGTTTAGGAGGCCTTGCATGGTCTTAAAACCATTTGCAAAGCCCTCATAAACCATGTACAATAAAACCATGGGTTGTTTAGGAGGCTTTGCACATGGTTTTAAAAACCATGGGTTGTTTAGGAGGCCTTGCACATGGTTTTAAAACCATGTGCAAAGCCTCCTAAACCATGGGTTGTTTAGAATGCCTTGCACATGGTTTCAAGGCCAACAATTTTTTGTGGATAATTCAATTTTGTGTTTTCTTCTTGACCCACATAATTTTTTTACAGATAATTAAATTTTAATTTTTTTATTGTTTTGTTAGGTAGGAAGATTACAACATCTCCCCCGGATTATATTGTTTTTGTGGCCAACATTTATTTTGGCCTATTAGAAAATTTAGTTTTTATTAATAAAATAACTTTATTAAAGTGATATTATTTTTTATTTTGTGTTACAAAATTTCTCCCATAATATTCACTACCACTATTATTTTTTGTCGACATGTTACAAACGTTACAAGATCTCTCCCATAATATTCACTATCACTATTATTTTTTGCCGACATGTTAGTAACGTTACATCACGTTACAAGATCTCCTCCATAATATTCACTATCACTATTATTTTTTGCCGACATGTTAGTAACGTTACATCACGTTACAAGATCTCCCCCATACTGGGCTGTAGAGCGCCTCTCGGCGCAATTATAGACTCACAAAATATTCTTATAAAAATTATGTCCAAGGTTTAAGTTCAACATTTGTAGAATTGAGTGAAAATATGGGTTAATGTGTAATAAATCAATTAAAGTGTGTAGATGCTTGAATCTTTAAAAACCAGTGTTAAAAAATAACAATCTTATACTCAACTAACTCAAAAGTTAATTATATATTTTAATGAAAAAATACTTTACTTTAAAAAACAAATAAACTAAATCTTTTATATTAAGAAAAATCTTTTTACTTTTAATTATATTAATTTCAAACATTTTAATTTTTCTAATAAAAATTAAATATATCTAATAACAAAATTAAAAAAATTAAATCTTTTATATTAAAAAAATTCTTTTTTAATTATATTAATTTCAAATATTTTAATTTTTCTAATTAAAAATAAATATATCCAATAACAATTAAAAAATTTAAACACATAAGTAAATATTTTTAATTTTTTAATAAATCAGCGTAGATCCAAATTCTAGGCTCTATCAAGCGCCGAGATGGATCAAATCTCTCGAGGTGCAAACCTCTTCTTAGGTATAAATTGATTTGATTCAAACCAAAAGACATATCTTTTTATTTAAGGTCCACATATAATTTTATTATTATTAATATTTAATATTATTTATGGCCGATATATAATATTTTTTATTTTTTAGGAATAAACATTGCATCGTTTCCCCACTCCTACAATCATGGGTTGTTTAGGAGGTCTTGCACATGGTCTTAAAACCATTTGCAAAGCCCTCATAAACCATGTACAATAAAACCATGGGTTGTTTAGGAGGCCTTGCACATGGTTTTAAAACTATGTGCAAAGACTCATAAACCATGGGTTGTTTATTTTTTAGGAACAAACATTGCATCGTTTCCCCACTCCTACAATCATGGGTTGTTTAGGAGGTCTTGCACATGGTCTTAAAACCATTTGCAAAGCCTCATAAACCATGTATAATAAAACCATGGGTTGTTTAGAATGCCTTGCACATGGTTTTAAAACCATGTCAATTTTTTGTGGATAATTCAATTTTGTGTTTTCTTCTTGACCCACATATTTTTTTTACGGATAATTAAATTTTTACTTTTTTATTGTTTTGTTAGGTAGGAAGATTACAACATCTCCCCCAGATTATATTGTTTTTGTGGCCGACATTTATTTTGGCCTATTAGAAAATTTAGTTTTTATTAATAAAAATAACTTTATTAAAGTGATATTAATTTTTATTTTGTGTTACAAAATCTCTCCCATAATATTCACTATCACTATTATTTTTTGCCGACATGTTACAAACGTTACATCACGTTACAAGATCTCCCCCATAATATTCACTATCACTATTATTTTTTGCCGACATGTTACAAACGTTACATCACGTTACAAGATCTCTCCCATAATATTCACTATGACTATTATTTTTTGCCGACATGTTAGTAACGTTACATCACGTTACAAGATCTCCCCCATAATATTCACTATCACTATTATTTTTTGCCGACATGTTAGTAACGTTACATCACATTACAAGATCTCCCCCATACTGGGCTGTACAGCGCCTCTCGACACAATTATAGACTCACAAAATATTCTTATAAAAATTATGCCCAAGGTTAAAGTTCAACATTTGTAGAATTGAGTGAAAATATGGGTTAATGTGTAATAAATCAATTAAAGTGTGTAGATGCTTGAATCTTTAAAAACCAGTGTTAAAAAATAACAATCTTATACTCAACTAGCTCAAAAGTTAATTATATATTCTAATGAAAAAATACAATCCTTTAAAAAACAAATAAACAAAATCTTTTATATTAAGAAAAATGTTTTTTACTTTTAATTATATTAATTTCAAATATTTTAATTTTTCTAATAAAAATTAAATATATCTAATAACAATTAAAAAAATTAAATATTTTATATTAAGAAAATTCTTTTTTAATTATATTAATTTCAAATATTTTAATTTTTCTAATTAAAAATAAATATATCCAATAACAATTAAAAAATTTAAACACATAAGTAAATATTTTTAATTTTTTAATAAACCATCGTAGATCCAAATCCTAGTCTCTATCAAGCGCCGAGATGGATCAAATCCCTCAAGGTGCAAACCTCTTTTTAGGTATAAATTGATTTGATTCAAAACAAAAGACACATATTTTTATTTAAGGTCCACATATAATTTTATTATTATTAATATTTAATATTATTTATGGCCGATATATAATATTTTTTTTTAGGAACAAACATTGCATTGTTTCCCCACTCCTACAATCATGGGTTGTTTAGGAGGCCTTGCATGGTCTTAAAACCATTTGCAAAGCCCTCATAAACCATGTACAATAAAACCATGGGTTGTTTAGGAGGCCTTGCACATGGTTTTAAGGCCATGTGCAAAGCCTCCTAAACCATGGGTTGTTTAGAATGCCTTGCACATGGTTTCAAGGCCAACAATTTTTTGTGGATAATTCAATTTTGTGTTTTCTTCTTGACCCACATATTTTTTTTACGGATAATTAAATTTTTACTTTTTTATTGTTTTGTTAGGTAGGAAGATTACAACATCTCCCCCAAATTATATTGTTTTTGTGGCCGACATTTATTTTGGCCTATTAGAAAATTTAGTTTTTATTAATAAAAATAACTTTATTAAAGTGATATTATTTTTTATTTTGTGTTACAAAATCTCTTCCATAATATTCACTATCACTATTATTTTTTGTCGACATGTTACAAACGTTACATCACGTTACAAGATCTCTCCCATAATATTCACTATCACTATGATTTTTTGCCGACATGTTAGTAACGTTACATCACGTTACAAGATCTCCTCCATAATATTCACTATCACTATTATTTTTTGCCGACATGTTAGTAACGTTACATCAGGTTACAAGATCTCCCCCATACTGGGCTGTAGAGCGCCTCTCGACGCAAAAATTAAATATATTCAATAACATATAAACAATTTAAACACATAAACAAATATAAAGAAATGAAATATCATTCCCATCATTAGTGATTGTCATTTTGTTAATAACACTATCCAAAATAAAAAATGAAAGATTTGAGACTTGTTTTGAGAAACAAGTCGGACATCCAAAACTGAAAATGAAAAATCAAAACTCTTTTATTTCACTTTTAAAAAATACGCTCGCTCGTTTTATTTGTTTTGTTATTCGAAGAGTTAGCTAAACATTTAAAATATTAAGAAAAAGGTATTATTTTCACTTGGATTACTTGTTATTCAAAGATAAAGACAAACATTTAAAAAATTATATAAATGTATTTTTTCCACTTGGAATATTATTATTATTATTCAAACAGCGAGCTAAACATTTAAAATATCATGAAAAGGTTTTGAAGCCTGAACCTTCTCTTCTTTAATTCAAAAGATCGAGACAAAGAAGCCCAAGTGTATCAGGTTGGCCGTAAAGTCAAACTTTACAACATACGTCCAGAAAAATATGTTTATTTAGGTGAGTCGATGTTGTCTTTATCCAATAGATAATTGAAGCTTTTTAAGTGAGTTGATGTTTCCTTTTTCTTTTAATGTGGAGGGTGTTTGTGGAGGGTGTTTGATAGGGAGATTTTTTTTAAAAATGTGGTTGAACATTTATTAAAGGGTTACTCTACGGAAAATCTCAACACCTGATATTCAAACCGAATTAAGGTATGGCCAGCGAATCATTCACAACATTTAATACAAAGGGCTCCACAAGAGCATCATATCACTTACAAAAGTAGAACCTGGGTGGGGAAGGTAACATTCATTCCTCCCAACAACCCAAGCTACATCCATTTGACCATCAAATCATAGTGAGAATTGCCAGCTAGAAATTTAAATGTTGTAAGAAAAATACCAATTTGTGTAGATGCGAGTGTATTGGAAAAACAAGCAAAAGTGGAACAAAGTCCTTGTATAGAAATAGCCAGCAATTTGTGGGAAACTTGTCGTTAGTTTATTTATGAGATGACCCAAAATAAGGATAGCAAACAATTTTTAATTTAGGTTTGTGGTTTTTATTTTTTCTTATTCATAGAAATATATATATATATATATATATTTTAAAATTATAGTATGGTAGTATATTATTATTTTTTACATTGCAATCTTTTATTATATAAAGGAGGTCATTGTTTTTAATGTGTTTATTTAGATGTTTATAAATTATGTTATTAATTTTTGTTGTAGGTGGAATCTACCAGTCG
This sequence comes from Pseudotsuga menziesii, assembly GCA_001517045.1. NCBI lineage: Eukaryota > Viridiplantae > Streptophyta > Pinopsida > Pinales > Pinaceae > Pseudotsuga > Pseudotsuga menziesii. Next base: position 93,318 of record LPNX010628318.1, read on the forward strand.
ACATAAAAATATATATATATATTTTTTAAAATTATAGTATGGTAGTATATTATTATTTTTTACGTTGCAATCTTTTATTATATAAAGGAGGTCATTGTTTTTAATGTGTTTATTCAGATGTTTATAAATTATGTTATTAATTTTTGATGTAGGTGGAAACTATGAGTCGACATATGACAAACATGCAAATGGTTGGGCGGTGTTTAGACGCATAGGCAGGCGAGATGATGGTTTAATTTATGAAGGAGGCTCAAGACTTAATGCACTTGTTAATGACATTTAATTATTTGGTCTTTCAAGGGGGGCATGGGATGGCGATCAGTACGGGTTAACTCTTTCCCATGGGATGTTGAGATAGCTCTCACATTTGGATTTCAAGTCTTATGAACAAACTGGGGTTCAGATGGATCTGAAGCTCTTGTTCTTGGTCTTCTAACTTCATCCTCAAGCGTTGGTTGTATGCAATAGGGTGGAGAAGGGTGCAGCATAAATAATGTCTCTATGTCAACGTGGTAAGCCCAAGAGGGGGAGCAGTGGGCGGAGTGCTTCAAGACGTAAGGCATCTTGCAAGTCTACAAGAGACGGGTATGTGGACTCTATTTCATCGTTGGTACGTTGCTAGATTGATGATTGGGAGGCTAGCCTTGTGGCTCAACAATTGACCTTAGATCGTTCAGCTGGGAAGATAAATCATTATTGGGTGGTTAAAAATACAAGGGGTCCATTGGTGGAAGACATCTAAGCTAAATGGAGAAATTCCAAGGCAAAGGTTTTAGAGATGAGAGTGAGTATGGAGCAGATATTGGATGGTCTCAACAGCCTTGATGATAGTTTTGAATGGGGGCATTCTCTATTTGACAAGCATTTTGAGGTTGTTGGAGTGTCAATGTTGGGGCTTTTTGAGGAAACCTTGATGGGGAAGCCTCTCAAAACGCGTCTATGGAGGCCCATAGCCAAGCAGGGAAAGGACGCAAGCCTCTAGACTTCAAATTTGGGGACCAGTTGGAAACGCAAGCTCCCTTTGAACCCGGACTCTGGTCTACAAAGAAGATTCAGCACATGGATTCAGACAATTTGGTCTTGCCTCAAAAGTGGGAACCTCTCCTGGTCAAGCTTCCTAAGAAAGGATCCCCGAACATGGAAATAAAGGATCGTCTGATCATTGAGGAACGCGAAGACTCTTATCATGGTGCACATTCTAGCTAGGTGGTGCTCTAGTGCTTTGAATACTCCTTGTGCTTTTCAATATTTTTGGTTTTATGTTTTAGACAATTTGCTGCCTATTATGCCTTACAAAATGTTCATAATTAGTCAGAACTTGATGGTCTCTTACTGTTATTCGGCATGTTTTCCCTTTGTTCAGAGGGCCTTTTTTTAACTTGTCAGTCATGATAATATCTTTGAGCGACTGGGATGGTGGTTTCACCCATAGTGGAAAAAATCGGCAACGGCAAAAAATCAGCGAGGGTCCAAAAAACATCTTCTAGGCAACATCAACGAAAAAATAGGCAAAAATTGTTTAACCGCGGCAAGCATTAAAAAATGCAAATTTTGTACTTCAATAGGGTCAAAATTTGCTTACCGATTTTTCTCGATTTTTCCTGATCTTTACCAATTTTTTCCCATTTTTTTTTTCCGATTTTTTTCCCGATGTTTGCCGATGTTTGCCAATTTTTCGCGATGTCTGATTTTTTGAAAAAATTGCAATTTTTTCGGGCCGAAAAATCAGCAGCCAAAAAAAATTACGATTTTTCAGGACATAGCTGGAAAATCGGCGATTTTTTCTACTATGGTTTCACCATCTCATACCACCTTAAAACATGGTGAAAGAATGATTGTAATTTTGTTATTTTTTGTTTTATATATAATATAGATTATCTACTACAACTTTACAAAAAAAATATTATGTTATTTAATATTTGTAATCTTAGTTTATTATCTCAAATACTTAATTGAGGATTTTATACCATGTTATATAAGTGAAAAGGATTAATGTACAAGATAATTTATTTTTAATGGCTATATATATGAAAGTTTATGTTGTATTTATTTTTATTTAAATTGTGTAAAGTGATTTTATTGTGGTGTATATTTTATTGAACATTTTACTTGTTCAACAAAATTTAATGTGAAAATGTATAATGGATTTTATGATTTTGAATATAAAACCTACATGATAAGTGATGTACTTATCACACTTTAGTTGTGCACATATTGCAAACAAAATATAACACCAATCTTGAGAAAATAAGCAAACCACACATGAAACATTGAGGATGGTCTATGTTGGTAAGTGCATATGTAATATTTATGAGGACTTGTAAAACATCTCTTTAATGAAAATGTACACTATTTCATTTTGCATTAACTTAAAAATTTTATATCTATTTTTTAACAAAAACAATTAAGGGGTTTTGAATTAAAAGAAGTTTCATGCGATCCAAGGAAAGGAGATAAAAAGAAGATGGAAGTTGATGGCCTTTAACGGTGTTGTTAGATTCTTGCTTGTGGTCCTTGGAGACAAATCCCAATTGTTCCAAAAATGTTTTCTTTGAGACATTGAAAACCCCATAAACAAAGGACGCAATCGAATTTAATATCCCAACATGATGTTTGCTTCTACTTCCTTTTATCGCTTCCTTTGTTTGTATTTCTTCCTCTTGTGAGAGGGGGAGAGGGATAAGTGGTATTTGAACTTTCAAGGGATTGAACCATTTTGAGAGGAGGGAATTCTTGATTTGCCTTGTCCTTTGAGAATATGAAGTTGGAGACTAATGATCGGTCTGGACTCAAGGGGACGCAGCATCTTAGACATGCCATGCCTCTTTCCTGGAAGTTGACTGTAATATCCCAAATACTGATATTCTCTAATGTTCTATTGTAGTGCTGACCCACACACTCAATCTCATACAAAAATGTGAAATAGTTGTGCATGCAAACTTGCCATGCAAAAATGCCCTAAAATGTAGCTAAGTTAGGGTTAGGGTTTTGCAAAGAGAAATTAACACTTACCAATGATATTCTGGCTGATAATGAATCTAGAGATAGCTACATGCATAAGGATCCAGATGGGTGGTCTAATAATGCTCTTTTCCTTCGGTGTTACCACCCTGCAGTACTGTAAAAACCCTCCAGATTGAAAGTGACGTTTTTGTAGGAGGAGAGGTATGTTCGGGCTGAAACTTTCTAAGCTTGTCCATCTGTCGATGCTGGAGAGATGGCCTGGCACATGCAAAGGTTTGGTTGCCTCTAAGTGCCCTATCAAATTGATTAGCAGTTATGTTGCTCACGCCCCCAAAGGATCTGTTTGGATGATAGCTGCTCCAGATGAGTAAACTGATGGATGATAATCACTGCATACCATAGGATAGGCCTGCTGAGAAAGAGGAAGTTGACATGTGGAGGAAAGACTGGGTTTTGTGGTCCCAACGAATCCTTCTGTGTTTTCCCTACTACTTCTGGCTGCAAAACATGGATCTGCTAATAACCCTTCATAATGTGATGGATCTCTGAATACTGTAGTATATGATGGATGCAATGGATAACCTGGATGATCTATCCCTATAAGAGACTAGGGTATATATATCCAACTATCTAACCCTCACAAGCTAAAGACATCGTCTCCAACCCCAACTGTCGCGACTGCACGTTGTGTTGCTGCTCGAAACTCCAAAGTCAATCAATAATAACAATAGATGTCTTCTTTGGTCTCATAACCCTTCTTAAATAGATCTTCATATGCTTTTAGGGTTTGCATGTCACTTTTAGGGTTTATGCTTCACTTTTGCATGCATGCAATTCTAATTTGATGTTGACTTTAATAATGACTAAACAAGGCCTGCATGCTCCGCATGCTTTAGGATATGAACTCTGATGGCCCTCCTTCTACACCGATGACTTAATAATACTAAATTGATGTACCTTCTGCTCCTAGTGCTATCAGTCCTCAGTTATTCCCTTTTTATCGAAAACGAAACATTACATTGACAAGATTGGATCAAAATCCCCCATTTCTAGCTTTTCTAGATTTGTTAAAGGGATGATTATCAGACAGTTTTCCCTTGCTATTTATGGCTATGAATATTCCAATTCTCTAAGGGTTTCGAAATTATTGTTACTTGCCAAGGGGACTAAAGTAGGTAGAGATAAGTTTGTAGGAGACACTCTATGCTTGGGGTCCTTACGCGGAGGGTTTCGACAATTATTAGAAATTGTCTAGAACACTATCTCTTTATTTTCTGGGCTTTTTTATAATTGATGTTCTTCTTTCATTGTAGGACAACTCTAGTCCAAATGTCTTTATACATGATAGGCATTTCATTTGAACAAGATCTACTCATAATCCAATTCTTGAATGTGGCTTCAATCCTCAATATTAAGGTTTAGGGCCTCTGACAACCCTTTCTCCATGTTAACTTCCACAAATATTTGGGCACAAGAAACTTGGCCCCCATTTGGTTCAGGGTTGTCCAAAAAACAACCTAGTGTATTACCAATTCTCTTAAGAGAGCTTCTTCCCCAAAGATGAAATATAGAGATGCGGAAGCCTTACCCATACAAATGTAGTTATAATCTCAACTTTTGGGTTGAAATCCAAAGACCAAGGAGCTAAAAACATTCCTCTTGATCCCATAAAAAAACCTATGTCCCAACAATGAATTCTCGTTGATTGAAATATGTCGTATAATTTTGATTAAATATGTATGAGATTTCTACGAAGGTCACAAATAAAGAATTCTATAATTATTTGTATGCTTACCTTTCCCATAAACCATAGTTTTTTAATGAGTTACTTACAAATATCTCAACAAGTAAATGCACAATGATATAACTCTTATCAGTTTATAGCTCTCAATGCATAAACTAGAATATGAACAAATAGGGGAACTTATCCATTGGGTGATTACAACCTATTCATTAGCTTGATTTATATGCTTAATTATACCAAAGTAGACTCAACACTCTCTGTATTAAGATTCCTTGACATAAATGGAAACATGGAGGTATTGTATAACTTTGTTAAAAGTGAAACTAGTCTAGGAGAGGTGCTAAATGAGGTAATGGTACCCTAAACCCAACATGTCACATGGTGTGGAGTCATTAATAAGTATGACCTTTGCTAACACCATAGAGTATGGATCTCATATTTGGATAATTAAGGTCCATCTGCTCTTGAAATTAAGCTTAAATTATCTTAGAAAAATATTGAGATACCTCATCATCATTTAGGAATCTCCCACATACAAACAAGAACTTCCCATAAATCAAAGGAACAACACATAGATTATCTTACCTTTCAACCTTTAGAATTTTTTATCTTATGGTTGCCAGTCAAATAATGAAAAGGTCATATCTTTTATTGCCTTATTTTTAACTTCAATATAAGAGTGACAACCCATCATGATTATTTTCCTCATATGCATCATGTTGAAAAATTTATGGGACACGAGACCAACCCCACAATATGATTCAATCAACAGGTTTAGAATGTGCAAAACAACTTATAAATTCTTCCAACTAGCTCCACTAACATTTGATTAATCCAACTCAATTGTAATTGTTTGAAATGTTCCTCCATATGATCAACAATAAGATAACTAAAGTTGTCTTCCCAAGGATCCTTTTTTTCAAGGTATCCAGGATTACAATAGAGAGGATCAAAGGTTGTATTGCAAGCAAAATTTCACACCCTAACACCTCCCCCTCTCATAAGGTGGAGTAATAGGTGAGGATCAAACCTTATAAAATATTAAATAGAAACATATGTTAAAATGTATTTAATGTTGAAATTTTATATTTATTTAAATGTAGTCTTCATAAGTGTTCACCCAATGAGCATGATTTATTAAATTGCATGTCAATATATTGGCCCTGTCCACAATTTCTTGCGTCCATTAGTTGTAGCTTGGGTGGTTGGGAGGAATGAATGTTACCCTCCCCACCCAGGTTCAATTCTTATAAGTGACATGTATGCTCTTGTTGAGCTTTTATGTAATGTATGAGTTATGAATTATTGTAATATTGATTCTTGTGCTGATATGACAGGTGGATTAGCCCTCTAACAAATGGTGAACCACCTCACAAACATTAAATTTTTTTTTTGCAGACCACCAACATGTCTTTATATATGAAGAATTCATATACTAGCTCTTATGCAAAAAAATTCGTAAACTTTTCACATTATAATTTAATAATAATTAGGTTTTACAGTACCTAAATTAGCCCTGGCATTAGTGGGATGCTTGTGCTATGTGTAGTTGATGAATAGTACACTAAATGTGCACAAAAAATTGAATTGTACCTAAGAATATCCTTTATCTTTTTGGGGGAATAGGTGGATTGGGTTGTTGTCGTTGTTGCGAATGGTATTTAATAATCATTAGGTTTTATGGTATCTAAATTAGCCTTGGCATTAGGTGGGGTGGTTGTGTTATGTGTAGTTGATGAATAGGACGCTAAATGCCCATGGAAGTTTGAATTGTACCTAAGGATGTCCTTTATATTTTGGGGGGAATAGGTGGATTGGGTTGTTGTCGTTGGTGAAAGGTGTGCATGATGAGTGTGCGCTATGGAATGATTAACAACATTTGAATTTAACATTTATAAAAATTAATATATTAGATGAATGTTGTGCACATTGACTTTTAACAAATGTCATATAATCAACATATTCCCAACCAAAACATATTTGAGCAAAGTTAAAATCAATTACGATACATCGATGCAATGTGTGTAGTAAACACATCCAAAGGGTGTCTACCACCACTAGAACTAATACTAATGGAATTAGGTGGCTTGCGAGGATACATGATGAGATTTATACGCAAACATGATCCTAATAAGACTTTAAAAATATAATAAGTCATGGTATTAAATGTAGGTCATTATCTCATTCAATCAATCAAAGACGTGGACTTAAGTATTCATAGGTTGCTACTGAGCACTATAGGATGCAGTGCAGGGTTTTATACTAGGAGTTTAGTCCTCATAATGAAGGCTAAATGCCATAGCTATAAAATAGATCATAAAGAAAATTTAGTTTGTTATGGAACCTCACTAAGAAATACATGGAGACAAGGATTCTTGTTGCAAATATGTGAAAAAGGTGTTCAAACATTATGCCACGAATTAGGTTGAATCACTACATTGTTGTGAAAAATCTAAGACAATGTTGCAAAACCTAGAGTGGAAAAAATAGAAATAAATTTAAAACAACCACAAGGAGAAGTCAATCACATGTTACAAAAGGAAATTCAATGGGGCATGCTTGTAGAAGACAAATCGCTACGGATGCACAATTGACCTTCAAGTTGGAGAATGAAAGGATGCAATGAAAAATTATAAATAGTTTAATCTATCAAAAAGAGTGAATCAACTCCTCAATTTGTAAAGATATTGTTGGTGCAGTGTATCTCCAGTTTGACATGAAGGAGTATGATATTGAATTACAACCAGAGAATTCATGGGTTGCATTATACATGTCTAAGAGAGAGTAATACATCATACTAAGCTATAACATGCCAAATTTTGGCATTGTAGTTTAATAAAATTTATTATTTTTCTCCTCCTCCTTTGTTTGGGTTTACCTACAATCTCTTAGTAGGTTAGTTGGCATGTGTTATGCAACTTTCATAGATATTGCATGTAGGTGTAGTTTTTGTATCTATAGCACTTAATTGGGATTGCAGGATTGATTTGAATATAGTAGTGTTTTGAGTCTAGAATGCCCATTCATAGGTTGTTAGTGAGGTCTAAGGTGGCTCAATTAAGCATCTAATGTGACTATGTTGCCATCTCTTTGGGGGTAATATTTCTTTACCTAATGGCAACAATTGGCTCTAGTACAATAGATTGATAGTGGAACTTATTGGTGTAACTTATAGTGTTTACATAGGTAGTCGGATAGAAAATCCAATCATGCTCCTTTGACAAATGTCATCTTGTTAAATAAAATATTGTGAGCCAACAAATTTAGACCACGTGGCAATGGAAATTGCAACTAGTATTGGATGCATTTGGATACTTTGTACTCAAACCATATACTGGTGTTTATGTACTACACGATTGTTATTTGATCAGTATAAGTCATTTTTTAAGGCAAGAGGTATAATATTTCCCATGATGCTCATTCCATGAAGTGACTTGTGCTAAAGGATTTTTCATGTGCATCTATTATTTAATTTCAACCATATTCAAATTGGAAAGTGTGGTTAGTGTTACATCAACTTATACATATTGTAAACTAAATAGCATTATGTGTATATTATTAGACAGACATATCCTATTTGCCAAAATTATAGTATTTTTTTAATGTGGGCTACATTCATAATGTGTGTTGAAACTTTAATCATACATAAAGTTGTGTAAACATGTATAAAATAATGCCCAATAGTCCATATTAAACTAAGAAGCACTAAAAAATAAATGGGGATTCATTATCTATTTCAAATGAACTTAAAATAAAAATCAAGATAAATATGAATTAGGACAAAGACCACATCACCTAATCAATGGCTAGTGAGATTGTTGACGCTTACATCATATTCTCATATATATTTCATTTTTTTAAAATCCTCATAAAATTACCAAAATAAATAAATAAAAAATAGAAATATTTATGTACGCTAATAGACTCATGGAGATTGGATTTTTTCCTTCTAAAATTGTTAAATTCATTAAATAAAATGAAATTCTAGTACCAAAAATGTCAAAAAAATAACTTGACAAGCTAAATACGAAATTGATGTGAAAGAATAAAGTAGACACAAGGATTGACAAGAAAAGGCTTAATCCATTTTAAACAATATGTCCATCCATTTATATTAATATATAGTACATGGATGCAACCACCTTTAGATCTAGATCTCGATGACAATTCATTATGGATAATTACAACTACTCATCAAGATATAAGGATAACAACTCATAAGAGCTGGAAGTCAACCAAATAGATTACTTCACTTCAACATCCATCATAATAGGACAAATCTATATATCTTCTCAATCATATATTATTTATTATTCATATATTCCACAATGATTAATTGAGTAAAATGGACATGTATATAAATACATGTAGAGAGAGTAATAAATCGTGTCCTTTAGAAAAGGCATAACTTATCATTATTACCACATTAATGATAATTTCCTAATGACTATTATACATAAGAGTTCATAATATTTTTTTGTACATAATGGTAATATAACCTCGATATATTACAAACTTCTCCCCCTTTAAAAATGATTTGTCCTCAAAACACATATATGAAACATATCTTCTGATACAATGATCCATTGTCTTCTGATACAATGATCCATTATCTTCTGCTATGTATTTTGAAGCTTGAAGTACATTGCTACATAAAAATAGGACCAATCCAATCTAAATGGATTCTTTATTAATTTCTTTGATGATAAGAGCCCATATTCGATCTTGTTTGTTGTCGAATTCAAGATGTATTGATGTTTGGATGCTTCGATATGTAAGAACAACGTTGAAATTGGTATGTTGTTTCTTGAGTGCTACATTTTATGTAATTAAGGTGCCGATTTGGTACCATGATAAGTTAATCATTCTAAATATTTGGTTTAGATGTTTCATGGTATACTTGAGTTGCCATGTTGATATTTGATATTTTTATATTCATGGATGCATCAATGGATTCATTAATGATCAATGGAATTCCAATCAATATTGAATCTATAGAGGTTAACCTATCAATGAATTGTTTATTGCACTCGTTTTCTAGAGGTTCTTTCATTAACAACACTTCATAAGTAATGACACTCTAATTTTTAGTTCCAATTATTTCTATTGAGGTCTCATTATATGCATTCTAAAATACTTAAAACTTTCTTGATTCACTCACATCCATGGATGTCACTTTGTCTAATTTCAAGATTGACATATTCTTACTTTATTTTTAAATTTGTGTAAGTAGAATATGACTATGAGTCTTCAAACAATTAATTTCATTGTCTTTATCTAATAAAACATTGTCATTCATTTTCTTGTCATCTTGATTTCCTTGTGATTCTAGATAACATTGAATTTCAACATCTTGTCGAATCAATGCTTGATCTTTTATTCGTTATTCAATATTATTTTTCTATGATGCTTGTAGTTATTTTTTGAGCTCCTTTGACTTGTTAGGATGCTCTTCTGGTTTGCACTGTAGGATATGTATTTCATGTTGAAGGTATTCTTTAGCATTTTAAATATCTCTAATTTCCATTGTTAGGACCTCATTTTTTTCTTGACTCCTTTGTCTTTAGGTTCTAGATTTTCTAGCTACTTTCCTTTTAACCTTTTGATTTCCATAATTATGAAAACAAGGAGTGTTGAAGTTGTCTTCTGGTTTCTAAATTCCTCTTTATCATTTCTTGTGTTAGAAGAAGATATATCCCCAACTTCCTCATCTTTGTTGGTGTCGATGTTATTTTTTCACATAGGTAGAACTTTTTGTCCTTGAATCCGAGGAGCATCACATTTGAAACATTGACTCTTATCCTTGTACATGATAGCGAGGTTCTTTGGTAATGTGGAACATAAGGAGGTTGTCGATAAGACATGTGTTTTTCTTCAATGAATTTAGATTTTTTATGCACTTGCTCGACATCTTTGACACCTATTAGTTTCAATTTGTTGATTATATTAGTTTCAACCCTATTATAGAAATTTGCAGTAGTTGTTTATCAGATATATTTTTTACAAGGGTACATGTAGATCATTAAAATATTCTTCAAATTTCTCAAATTGTTGATATCAAGTGAGCTTGGCATAGACTTCATCCTCATCTATATCTTGAAATCTTTTGAAAAATATATTTTTTAAAGTGTCCTAGTCTCTTGCCAATCCTTGAGATTTGGAGTTCCACCATAAGAACCAATCATAAGCATATATTTCCAAGAACATCGACGTCACAATAATTTTCTCATCATCCTCGTGAATATTATTTATATGAAAATAATGATAAATTTTATTAATCCATCGTTATGCCTTCTTGATCATTCTCACTGTCAAATTCTGGTATTGCTATTTTATTTTGTGTATAGTTCCATTGAACAAAGTTGTATTATTATATGAAAGGTGTAACTGTGAAAATGAACTTGGGCTATTTATTCATTTACTTCCATTTCTTAAGGATTCCAACTCTTCTTTCAAGACTGAGGGTGTTTCAATTTTTTTTGTTGAATTCTTGAAATGCTGTAGCAATTTCTATGCCAATATTGGCCTCCATCTTTTTCATTGCTTTATTTACCTCAACCTATGGAGGTCCTTAATAACTTATGCATTGGATATATGTATGATAAAAAAAAACTTTTTTTATTGGAAACTATATCACATTTACATGAAATGCTTTTTAGGTCACTTCTATCCCACTTTTCAATAACATAGCTTCACTTTTTTTTAAGTTATCAATATTTTGATTTTTTTTTCACAACTGAAAACCTATATTTTATAAAAAAAACATATGTCAATATGGAAATAAACGTAGCATACATAATGTATACAGTTGGGCAAACATAGTATGAAAAACTGAACTACTAGAAATATATTAGGCCAGAGCCCATCATAGTCTATGAAACTGAAAAAATTCCATCGCACAAGATGATAGCATAATATCCACAAAACATATGAAAAGAAAAAAAAGACAGCCATACAAACTACAATGGAGTAACTGTCCAACTAAATCTGCAGACAAATTGTTATTGAATTCCCCACCCTCATCCACCATAAAAGGGAAGGCGACCTTCACGGAAAACCTGCAAAAATAAGAAAACCCGACAACGTAAACGCATATCCTATATCTACTAATAAAATATATCCTTTCATAATAAACAAATTTAAACATTATGTATATTCACAACATTCCACTGCTCCATGTGATCTTCAATTGGAGATAAAAATGCCCAGTGTAAGGGAATCTCAAAAACAGGTAGAGTGGTAAGGACGCCACTTGGATTAATACACATATACATGACCTTGTTCAACCATGGTTGAATCCTGAAGGTGATAATAATGAATAAAGCCTTCATGCACCCTCAAAGTTGCTTTGGAAAGGTCATCTGCTATTTGATAGTACTCCCTATGAACATGTTCAAAACTAATGCCCGTGCAATGCCTAATAAAATCCTTGATTTTATCCATCCATGGTTTGAGTTGAATAATTGTCAAAGAGTTTTCTCCATTAACCCTATATATAATGGTATTGGAATCTCCCACCACCCGTTGAATTGGAAGTCCTCTAGATTTTACAAATAAAAGAGGCATCCAAAGTGCCATAAGTTTTGTTTTAGTATTAGCGCCTCCTTCATAGTTCATCATCATTTTATAGAATTCTTGATCATTAACCCAAATAATGGCACTTTCTCCTCCACATGTATAATTCATTTGGGAGGCTCCACCAAATAAACCCCTACAACAATTTTGTTGAAAGAGTGGAGGAGTTTTTGGTCTTAGCATTTTGTTAGGTGCAGAGTCTGAATTTCCTCCTATAACTATAAGAATCCTTTGACACACGAGATTTGCATGAACAAGGTACCCTTCAAATAAATCCCAATTCCTTGACTTCCATATTTCCCATGATATCATGGTTGGGAGGTCCATATAGTATTTGAATCAAGTCCTCCAATTTTTCATACATCTTACTAATGAGTTTGCATGCCAAAACCCTTCAAACCTCATGATCCTATTCAGGTTTCTCCATACATCATGTAAATATGAACATGATATTAAAAGGTGCGAAGTCAATTCTGCCTCCTTCTTACATAAGATGTAGAAACATAGTCTTGTGAATTCCCTCTTAACCAAGATGTCCCAAGTCAGAATACACTTATTTCCCGTCATTCAAAAGAAAATGCGACATTTTAGGGGAACTTGCATTTTCCAAATAGATGTGTGCCACAATTGTGATTCAAATATATGATCTCACAATAGAGATGTATATGCTTCTTTGGTTGTGATGTTGATCCAGATGGAGATCGATGGCCACCCACCTATTCCATTGGCTCAAAACAATTGTCCATTGTGGCAGTTTCCTAGTTATTTTTCTACGGTTTTTTGAGTCGCAAACTTTCGGGCCCCTTTTGAGTCCCTAAACGAAGTTTTTTGGCAATTCAGGGGGGGCGCAATTGTATACTAAGGTATGTCGCAGGGAGTGACTCACAATATTTGATTTAAGACACTAATTGATTCATCTATAGTTGAGACATGTACATGACCAACTATATAGATGGATCTTCTCCCAACCAGTTGTTATTGTTAATAATCGGCTGATAGAAGGATCGATCTAGCCTATATATAAGTCAAGGGGAATCATAACCAAATCATATATAAATTTAATAAGGAAAAACATAACATCAATCCATGACTATTTGTACCTCATTGAGTAGAGTCAAGTTCTCAATTAACAAAAGCAGTTATTTGATTTCAATCACTGAAACTATATATTTATTTGAACACTGAACCAACATATAATTTATATCTCTGTATCAATTAAAAACTTATCATGTCGATTACTGATGGTGTGCCTACCCAAACAGTCTGTAATAATATTTCCATTGGAGAATCTTCCAATGGGATTGAATCCAATGAAATTTTTATCATAGGGAGGAAAATTGATCTTGATTAGTGTGGGAATGTGTGTTATGCAACCAAGTCCCATAAATATAATTAAAAGAGAAAAAATAGACCAAAAGAGAGTAATCCATGCCTTAATAATGGAGAAATATAGCTCAGATAGACCTTTCCAATGGGTTATCGAGTGCTCAAATCGGAGATCGTATGCAAAAGTTATGACCCTGGGAAGTTGATTGTTCAACTTACCACCTTAGGGCCGCAAAATTTATGACGGTTCATATTCTAGGGTTATGTTTTGGACTTTTGGGGTTCTTGCCCTTATTATTATTATAAATATGCCCCTTTGGCCTTAGTTTGTATTCATCTTGGCACAAATGAGCGGAGCGGCGACATCTCTTCTCAGAGATAGCTACCACCATTCTAGCTATTGTATTACAGTCTGTTATATTCCCGCCATTTAATAGAATATGTGTTACTGTATCTTTGTTTTCATTTCAAAATGTCTATGTTTATGATTATGTATTTGTTCTTTCATTTCGTTCACACATAAATCCGAATAAGTAGTATCAGAGCAATCTACTCTTTGATTGTTTCTTGGCGCATGTCCCCGACGAGGTCAGGGTATAGAGAGTTTGGTCTCGAACTAGTTTCACTTGGTGAATATCACTCTCGCTGCCCCAAACGACCTCCCATGGTGGAAGAAAAGAGAGACAATGGAGCAGGAAATCCGATGAAGTCGTTTCTCGAGGAATCCCTCGAGCGATAGAGGAATGAGATGATGAATAATTTTTCCCAAATCCTTCTACGAATGTCGGCAATGGCAAGCACATCTTCAACGAGCAGCCGGTTCGGGAATGCAACTCCATTCAAGGTACAAGTTAACTTTGATATTGCTTTATTTGAAGGCCAGATCATTGCATATGCCCTAGATAATTGGTTAAATGTTTTATAAGGGTATTTATTTGTCCATAATTTCTTCAACGGGGAAAAAGATCACCTTTGTGCTCCTTAAGGCAGTCCCCCAGGTCCAAAATTGGTGGGGTACTTATCGGGAGCAAAACTCATCAGATGAGTCCATAATGTTTGAGGCAAATCCCACTTGGGCCTCTTTCAAAGATGTCGTCAAGGAACAGTATTTCCCTAAGGGAAACTATGATGAGCAGTACACAAAATGGACCATTCTGCGTCAAGAGAGAGACTAGATGCATCGGAGTACACCAACAACTTTCATACCTTGCGCAAAAATTTGGATATCAAAGACTCTGAGCAACACCTGGTACTGAAATATCATAATGGTCTACATCTGTACATCTGAACTGAGATGTACTTCCTTGACATCTCTTCACTTGGATCTGCCTATTTGTATGATGTTAAAATTGAGGAGAAATTTTGATAAAAGAATAAGCAAGACTTTAAACCTACAAAACCACCATAGAAGCAAGGAAAGGGAAACCCTGGCCCACAAAACACGGGACAAGGAAAGGACAGCCAATCCCTGCCACAAGAAAAGAAGGGGGATGGAAAGACAAAGAAGGAAACTGGGAAGTGGTGCGAGTTCCACAAAATGCCATGGCACAACACTGATGAATGCTGCTTAAAGTAGTCATTGCTAGCCGATATCAAATCTTTAGAATCATATCCTGATTCCAATTAAGAACCCAATGTCATAGCTACATACCATGGGAAGTAGATCATTGATGTAGACCCCACTTCCACTGTTGCTACCACACATATTCAACCAGAGGAGCCTAAAGATTCATAGGTAGAGGAGCACCTATTCCACTCACAGATGTGGGTGAAGGGAATGCCTCTGCATTTTTTTATTAACAATGTCATCCAAAATAACTTGATCTCAGCAGAAGTTGTTAAGAGATTGGAGCTTCTGACAACACCACATCCGCAACCCTACAACATCAGTTGGCTAAGCCAAGGAAGAGGTATCCACATTACTAAACAATGCCTCCTACCATATGGCATCAAGCCTTTCATAGACGAGGTATTGTGTGATGTGACCCCTCTTGAATTCTAATATGTTCTTTTAAGACAGACATATATGTGGAAGCGTCATGTTGTATATGAGTCATGACCTCGCAATGTTGTTATCACTTTGGGAGGACAACTCTATCGGATCCTAGAGACAGTTGTGTCTGCCAAAGTCTCACAGGGTAGGAAGATAAGCTCCCACACCAGGAAATTATCCCTCTTCACAATTGCGTTTGAAGGAGAACATCAGATCATAGAGACCTCCACACCCTCTGCATAGGGTGTCTCTGATCATCAAACACAAGAAGAAAACAAATTCATTCTTGCCTCATCTATCTAAGTACCTCTACGATTCAAGGTCATGCTTTCAAGGTTCTTGTCTAGAAACAAATCATCCATACATCCCTCTCGGCCTTTCAAAGAAAGGCATCCTCTTCACTTCCACAAATGTTGCACGAGGATATCAACTGAACAAACAGTTTGAGATATGATACAGGATTTGACGCAATAGAGACCATTGCTTCCTAAGTGGGGAGCATTGATCCAGATGGATATCAGTGGCCAACCACCTATTCCGCTGGCTCAAAACAATTGTCCATTGTGGCAGTGTCCTAGTTATTTTTCTACAGTTTTTCGGGTCCCAAACTTTTGGAGATGTTTTGAGGCCCTAAATGATGTTTTATGGCGATTTGGGGGTGGGGAAAATGGTCTACATTAGGCATGCATTTGGCCCTATTTGAAATTTGTAAAACTCAAATAGATATTTCCAACGGGCTATTGAGGGCCCAAATCAAAGATCGTATGCAAAAGTTATGACTCCGGGAAGTTGACTGTTCAACTTACCACCTTGGGGCAACAAAATTTATGACGATTCATCTTCTAGGGTTATTTTTTGTAATTTTGGGGTTCTCTCCCTCATTCTTATTATAAATAGGTTCCTTTTCCCTCTGTTTTTATTGAGATTGGCATGGATGAGCATAGCGGCCACATCTCTTCTCAGAGATATATACCACCATTCTAGTTGTTGTATTACAATTTGTTCTATTTACACCATTTAATAGAATATGTGTTTACTATATATATGTTTTCATTGCAAAATGTCCACGTTTATGATTATGTATATGTTCTTTAATTTCGTTCACACATAAATCCGGATCCCCCAAATATTTATTCCAAGACCATGTCAAATGATCCTCTTGATTGGATAGTAGTATACCACCCCTTTTCTAACCTAAGGTGTATTGACTCCATTCAAAAATTTTATTTCCCGTCGACCCTAGTTGCTCATACTTTTCCCATTTAGTAATTATCAAACATGTACAATCTCCTCCAATGGCCTGATCCAGAGTATAAATACCCTTGGAGTGGATATCATGATAGTACTTTCATATAGTTCGTATATTGTTGGACCTCCAGTAATCAGATCAAGTCCATCTTGATATGATCTCCCTTTCCAGGAAACCATGCTAACCACTTCCCCATAATGTCAAATGTATAAATAAGACAACTTCATTCAATGGATACACCTTTAGTAGGTTTCACTAGGCATTTGATCCATTATTCCACACTAGAATTTTCGTTGCTAGGGATTTGGCGAAAAGATAATGGTCCTTTGTTCCCCATCCACCCAACTCCTTTGGCATAGCAACTCTACCCCAACAAACCAAGTGGTATTATGTCCTCTCCTATGAGCCAACCCATAGAAAATTCAAGATTCTGCTATTGATAGCATTAAATATGACTTGTGGCATTTTACAAAGAGTGATTTAGTATACTAGAAGATTAGTCAAAACGTAGTTTTGAAGTGCTAATATATCACCCTTTGATAATCCTTGGAGGCACCAGTGGTTGATCCTTACATCGAATTTCTTCAAAATCCAATACCAATCTTTTACCTTATAGTTATTTGGTTTTATTCTGAAACCTAAATATTTGGTACCATCCTCAATCAGGGTGAAACTATATGGAATAAAGGATCTATATTGAGCAATGTCTTCCTCATTCAAACCATGATGAATGATTGAGGATTTATCCTCACTGATGATCGTACCTGAAGCATGACAGAAGGTATCCAAAATTACTTTATACTGTTTTCATTCACTGATTTGGCTGTCTCCAAATATCATTACATCATCTATGAATAGCATATGTGTGATTATGATAAGGACAGAGATATTTAATCTATAAATATCCCCCTTGTTCCTACTAATCTTAATAAGTATTTTCAAACCTTTAATGACAAGTAGAAAAAGAAGAGGTAGTAGTGGGCATCCTTACCACACTCCCCTAGTGCCTCTGAAGAAATGAGTCGGTGATCCATTTATTAGTACTACAAATTTGATCGATTCAACACATGCCATAATCCATCTTATAGATTCCATATCTAAGCCAATATGTAGGAGAATCAATACGAGGAATCCACAATCCATACTATCATATTCGTTAACCAAATCCAATTTTAAGACCATTGATTTTAAACCTTTTTTTTAATGATATGGAATACCTATTACGACACACCAAATGCATCATGAACTTGTCTATTCTCTAGAACACCAAATTGTTCCCTAGATATACATCTAGATAAAATTGACTTTATTCTTCTGGAATTAATATTATCAATGAATTTATATATCAAATTACACAAAGATATAGGCATGAAGTCACTAAAGGATTCAGGTTCTGGGTTTTTTGGTATCAAAGTAATATATGTAGTAATTATACCATTATAAATTTTCCCATCAATTTTGGATTCCTACACGTCCCGAAGAATGTCCTAGCCCATAATATATAAAAAATCCAAAATTATTTCCACAATACACTTGTCTAGACCATGGCTCTTAGATTTTGTGAAGCCTGTTAAAACATATTCAACCTCTTCAATAGTAATCAGTTGAGTAACAAAAGACCCTTCCTATGGATCAAAAAATTTATGAAGGTGTTGAATAGTCTATATCTTGTCCATTATGGATGAATTAACATGATCTGAAAATAGTTGGTGGAAATGTCCCACTGCCTCCATCTCAATGTCTTGTGATTCACTTATCACCAAATCATCTAAATTCTTGATCTCCCATATATAATTATATGCCCTTCGTTCATTCACAAATTGATGGAATAATTTTTTATTTTGATCACCCAGGGACAACCATACAGCACTCCATTTTAGCCTCCATCTTTCCTCTTCCATTTGAAGGCAATGTGTTTGAGTTTTATCCATCTTGACTAATCTGGTCTGGATGTGATAAGGGAATGAGCCACTCTCATAAACTACATGAATATGTTTTATTTCATATTTTATATCTACCAGTTCTTTTTGTAAGGCCTTTTTACATTCTTTCTCCCACTTAATCCCAACATTATTCAGCACACAAAGTTTTTGAACCAATCTTATCATATAATATGGATGTTCCATAGATCCCAATAGGGCACATTCCTTTCTCGCCATGTTCTTAAAACCCTACTCATGAATCCATGAGTGGTTGAATTTGAAAGGGTAGAAAACCTTTTATTATATGGGTTGAGCTACAACACTATAGGGGAATGATCAAACAAGGGTTCCCCATTCACCCATGTTCTATACTTTCCCAATGAATCCACTAGGATTTCCGAGATCAAAAAATAGTGCAACCCCTTTGACACCGCCTCCACACTTGATATTTTATTCCTACATGTAGGAAGCATGGGAAAGTGGGAAATATCTACTAATCCTTCAGAAAGGAAAATGTCCTGGAAGAATTCCCCCAAAGGGTCAAGTTGATACTGGATTTGGATCATTCCTGCACCAGTGAGGCTTCGAATTTCATGGTCAGTTCCAGATCCTCGCTATGTGATTGATCTTTTGCTACATTAATGGGATGCATATATATGGAAACATCGCCACAATAAACCATTCTTTGTGTTGAATGCCTAACATTTGAAAACTTACTTTGGCAATCAAAGTATTGAATATTTGCTTGAAGTCCCAAACCGACTATGTAGGTAATTGTTTAATTTCTTTCAAATTCGTAATGCACTATGACTCATATTTCAGTTTATTAAACTCATATATCAATCATGTCCATATATGATCCAATGTATTTTGAGAAACTCCTGCAAGAACTATAGGGATTTTCATGTACCAGTTGAGTGCGCAAGCTCTAAGGGTCATGATCATCTGAGCATTCTTTATGGCTTTGTCTTGGATCCATCGCATGGTCCAGATGGCTTTGTATAGAAACCAATGTAGCTTGTGGTCTTCTAACCCATTACCATTAAATATTAGCAACTTTATATCATTCCCAGCCATTCTGTTCACTCTTGGGACTATTGACTAAAAAAATATGCTAGTGGGAGTTCCCTGACTGCTAGCTCCATTATTATTGTTAGTCAAATTAGCACAACCACTAGGTGATGTGTTTCTCGATCTTACCTTGGGTGATGTGTGCGGGGTCACAGGTATGTCATAATATTGATCTGGATCTAATGCTTCTTCTTCGTCGTCTTCCTCAGATATCAACTAGTATTCCTCTTCTTCATCGCAAGATCCTCCGTCAAGGTGCAACGCCAATTTGTAGTCCTCTCCTCTGGTCGCACTACAAATTCCTCCTCTTGTTGTAACCCTTCTTCTCTACCGCAACTGAAATATTTTTCCACTCCTTAGGCATCCACTTTCTAGTTCACTCTCACTATTACCAAGAAACGTATCAATTTATCTCCACCCATTCTGCTCACAATATTTCTTGCGACATATCCCAGGTCTCTGTGTACACATTTTTACTCGTCATATTCCATTCTCAGAATCCCTTTTTCACACACCAACATCTTAATCCACAATTTTAAATATTCAGATACTGATCTCATGGTCCTTGGAATAATTCTCTTTCTATTTCACTATATGGATTTATCATATCAACTGCAATTTCTGTGATATGTATTTCCAAAATACTATTGAACTAGAAATCAACAGCCCTATATATAGGATTACTAGTTCTTTTCAACCACTGGATTAGCTCAAGGCTCCACTATGTCATCTCTCCTCCTTGGAGATTTTTCTTCTGGGTTTCTAGCTTCGACAACCACTAATGAAATACAATAAGAAATTCGTTAAAGAAAATATCATGAATGTTTGTGTAAAGGTATCATTCAAACGACTTAGTCGGATTCCACCATGATCCTTCACTTTCTTCTTGTGCAAACTCTAGTGCCTTATAATCGACCCAATATTGAATTTCCGGCTTCATCGGATTCCAAAACATATCCCCACCAAAATGTTTCACGGCCTCGGCAACGAAATCATTTGTTGGCATACTTTTGGTCGATCCAGGTTCATATCCCTTGTTCATCAATAAAGCAAAAGATATCGGCTGGACATAGAAATACTCTGTTGGAAACACCTACGACACAGATGCAGTCTCACCCGATATATCTTATGGGAACTGCCAGAACCATGTTTTTGCAGTTATGTGGGGATTTCCACCTTTACAATACTTTATCTAGTCACTTGACCGAAACCAAGAATTATGCTTCTTGTTCTTGTTTATTCATTCAAGATAACAATCTACTTATCCTTTGGCATATATCACAGTATTTAACATAAAGCATTATCACAAACTCAATCTATTAGAGATCCGACACATATTTATATATGAGTTATTCAAAATAGAGACCATGCGACATATTCAGATCCATTTCATTCACAAAATACATGTGCTTGACATAAACATAAATATCATGGACACACAGAGACAAGATTTAACGTGGAAACCCATGTTAGATTTTTATCATTTAAGCTAGCATTATCTTAGGATCTTTAACTGAGAGAATAACAAGCACATCAATCAAACATAAGAGACAATGAACACAAATTTTTTCCTCGGGGAAACCATAAAGGAGAAAACCTCACAACTTCCTCATAGATAGAATCAACACCAAAAGTAAAACCCCAAAATAGTAAGATGATCTCTCGACAGCAGTAGTCTCTCTCTCTCTTGTCCCAGCAACTTCTTCTTTCTCAGTTATGCGCTACAATTGAGTGTGAATGAATGTGTGATAAATAGAGAGGCTCACTCTCTATTTAAAATAATTCTCGACTTGAAAATAACTCTCTAGGGCCAACTTCTCTAGGAGAGTCTAATAACCCTAGGGCCCCACAACTGCGGGGACTTTAACCCTTGATCAATAGGAGGGTTACCCACAATGACTTTACATGACTTGTTTACATTATAGAATCTCCCGATAGGAACATCGGGGCATGACATGACTCAAACACTTGACGGAATAAACGTCGGGGTACAATACATAAGATATACAAGTGAATACATTCCGAAGTTACAATTACATCAACACTCCCTCTTAACTAGGAAGGTATTCTCTTGACACAATTTATCAACACAAGTCTTCTTCTCTGTATCATCTGGATCATCATCGAGTTCTCATCATCTTCATATTCAAGTCATCACCACTGGATATGGATCATCACTCGATCTAGATCATCAGCACTGGATCTGGATCATCACTCGATTTGGATCATCATCATTGGATCTGGATCATCACTGGATCTGGATCATCACTGGATCTGGAACATCACTGGATCTAGATCATCTCTGGATCTGGATCATCATCACAGGTGATATCTCTTGATTCTTCTCGTCACAGAAAGTTCTTCAAAGACAACCCTTTTTCATGTTGGTTGTAGGCCTAGCCTCCATGTAGGTCTTCTTCAGTGCTTAAATTTGACCCTAAGTCAGAATGGCCCACCCAGCACTTACAACTGACCATGAGAGGAACACATCCAACACCATGGCAGAAAGGCATGCCCAACACTCACATATGACCATGAGAGGAACCAATCCAGTCACGTCATAAAGGCCCATCACTCACATCTGATCATGGGAGGAACACATCCAAGAACCATACCGAAAAGGCTCAGCACTCACATCTGACCATGGGAGGAACACATCCAAGAACCATATCAGAAAGGATCAGCACTTATATATTACCATGGGATGAACACATCAACCATGTAAGAAGGGCTCAACACTTATATCTAACCATGGGATGAACACATCAACCATGTAAAAAGGGCTCAGCACTTATATTTGACCATGGGATGAACACATCAACCATGTCAGAAGGGATCAACACTTATATCTGACCATGGGATGAACACATCAACCATGTCAGAAGGGATCAACACTTATATCTTACCATGGGATGAACACATCAACCATGTAAGAAGGGCTCTGCACTTATATCTGATCATGTGGGATGAACACATCCCGTAGTCACATCAGAATGGCTCTCAGTCCCAGATTGAGTATTCCTAGTAACTGACCATGTACCTCCATTCTCCCAGAGAATGGCCTTCGGTGCTTATATCTTATCATGTGGGAACTCATTCCACAGTCACCTCATAATGGCTCAACACTCACATCTGACATGAAGGAACCAATCCTCTCACCATGACAGAATGAATCAGCCCTTACATCTGACCATGGAAGGAACCAATCCTCTCACCATGACAGAATGACTCAGCCCTTACATCTGACCATGGAAGGAACCAATCCTCTCACCATGTCAGAATGGCTCATGGACTCATCACTTCCCCTTGGAGGGAACCTCGATCTGGAGAACACCAAGCTTCTCCCTGAAGTACTCAAACTTCACTCTGGCTAATGGTTTCATCAAGACATCAACTATCTGTTAGTTCGGAGCAACATATTGGAGCTTCACTGCTCCTCTATGCACCATATCCATGATATAGTGATATTTGATCTCGATGTGCTTCAACTTGTCATGGAACACTGGGTTCTTAGACAACTTCACACAACTATGGTTGTCGTAATATATACAAGTAGCATCCAACTGGAGATCAAATAAATCAAACAGTAGCTTCCTCAGCCATACTGCCTCACAACTAGTTGAACAAGCTGCGACATCCTCTACTTCAGCTGTACTCAGTGCCACGCAAGATTGTCTCCTGCTAAACCAAGAGATCACACCAGATCCCATACTGAAGCAACATCCTGAAGTGCTCTTCCTATCGATGGCACTACCTGCCCAATCTGAATCAACATATCCTTCCAGGTTAATCTTTCGATTCGCCTCATACTTGAGCCCATAATCAACTGTACCCTTTAGATATCTCAAAATATGCTTTGCAACAATCAAGTGAGCATGTCTCGGATCTGTCAGGAACTGGCTCAAGGTGTTCACAACAAAGAAAATATTTGGTCTCGTATTCGTCATGTACATCAAGGACCCAATCATATGACAATACATCATGACATCAACTGCTTCTGATGAAGCATCACTCAATAGCTTCAGGTTTGATGCCATAGGTGTGGTCATGGCATTGCAGTCCATCATCCTGAGCCTATTCAGGATCTCTACTGCATACTTCCCTTGTCCAAGGAATATTCCATCCACATTTTGCCACACCTCCATGCCTAGAAAATAGTGCATCATACCCAAGTCCTTCATTTCGAACTCGGCACCAAGATTCCTCTTTGTATTAGCAATCACCCATCCATACCTGTCATAAATAGATCATCTACATACAGTAGGAGTATCACTGGGTTACCATATTCAACCTTGTAGTAAAGGTTGGAATCTGCTTTACTCTTGGTAAAGCCCAAGCTAGATAGAAAGCTGTCAATTCTGTCGTACCATGTCTTGGGTGCCTGTTTTAAACCGTATAGGGCTTTCTTCAATTTACACACATGAGACTCCATGTCATGTGTCTCAAAACCGAGTGGCTGCTCCACATACACTTCCTCTTCCACTACACCATTCAAGAAAGTAGTCTTGACATCCATCTGGTGTATCTTCCATTTCATCACTACATCGAGAGCAAGTACTGATCTGATGGAAGCGTATCTGGCTACAGGTGCCAAAGTTTCTTCATAATCTATTCCTTCTTTCTGGGAGAAGCCACGAGCCACAAATCTTGCTTTATATTTTTCTATGTTGCCATCTGTAGCATGCTTGATCTTGTAGATCCATTTGGAAGTTACAATAGACTTCCCCTTTGTTCTAGGGACAACATCCCAAACATCATTCTTCATGATCGATTGATACTCTTCGATGATAGAATCCTTCCATTCTTTCCTTTCTATCGCTTCTTCATAGTTGGAAGCTTCTTTAACGATGAAGTCACATAATAAGGCTACATACCTAGAGCAGGACTTAGTTCTTTTTCTTTCTCTGTGGTTTTCTTCTAGAGCTCCATATCTTTCTGCACCTTGGATAGCTTCTCGTACCCAAGCAGGTTTCCTCTTGTGAGGATTCTTCTCATGAGGTGGATCTACAGGTTCCTGAGGTTCTTCTAATTCTTGATCTTCTTCTTGAATTTCTTCATTCATGGTTGTGTCATGAATTATGGGTACTTCTGTTTCTTAAGGATCTTCAGCAAGTCTCTTTTTGGATTCGCTGTAAGCTGAGTCTTCATCAAATGTTACGTCCCCGCTGATGTCCATCTCCTTGAATCATGGGAAGTATATTCTGTAAGCCTTCGATCTTTCAGAGTATCCCACAAATACACCCTTCCTTCCTAAAGGATCTAACTTTGTCCTCTTTTCTTTCGGAATGTGTATGTACACTGGACAACCTAATATTCTGAGATGGATGACTTCTGGTTTCTTGCTGAAAAAGACTTCTTCAGGTGTCTTGTTCTTGAGTACTCTGTGTAGAGTACGGTTCTATACATACAGTGTTGTTCTGGCAGCTTCTTCCCATAGATGCATGGGAAGATATTGATCATGAAGCATTGCTCTTGCAACTTCCATGATCGTTCTATTATTCCTTTCTGTAACCCCATCTTGTTGTGGATTTTATGGAGTGGATAACTCCCTCTTAATCCCTGAATCTTTGCATAATTCTTTGAATTCATTTGATGTGAATTCTCTGCCATTATCTGATCGAAAGGTCTTGATCTTCTTTTCAGTGTGGTTCTTGATCAAGGCTTTGAATTCCTTGAACTTGTTGAATACTTCGTCTTTGTTCTTCATAAAGTATATCCATGTCTTTCTAGAAAAATCATCAATAAAAGAAACATAGTATACATACCCACTTAATGAACTTGATGACATTGGATCGCATACATCGGAGTGAATGATTTCCAAGATTTATTTTTCCTTGCTCTCGCTACTTGGAAATGTCTTCTTTGTGTTCTTTCATTTTACACATCCTTTGCAGACACTGAATTTCTGGAAGTCCTTCAACAACTTTTCTTGCAAGAGGTAGTGCTCTGTAGTGCACATGTGCAAGCCTTCTATGCCAAAGTTCATTTGGCTCTGTTGTGTCATGGACCAAGTCTTGTTCTAGATGGCCCTTGAATTTGTATATACCTCCCTCTTGTTCCCCAATTACTATTGCATCATCAATAGTCTTTCCCTTTGGACACATGAGAACTTGGACATCTACAAATGCAATCCTCATACCTTTTGCATCGAATGCAGATATGGAGAGGAGGTTCTTCTTTAGTCCTGGCACAAACAATACATCCTTCATCGTCATAGACTTTCCAGAGTCTAGATTATAGGAGGATTCCCCACTACCTTTTATTGGATATTGGTAGTCATCTCCAAGTTTCACCTTTTGGGGTGATTCATGTTCTGATAGTTTCAAAAAGGATTCTTTAAATCCTATCATATGTTTGGAAGCCCCACAGTCTATAAGCCAATCATTGCTTCCATGTGTGATGTTTCCCATGAGAACGGAAGTCAAGACATATTCTTCATCACTTTCTTGTCTGATTCTCTTTGTGGGAGTTTCATCATCTTCTGCAGCATGAGCATGGTGTCTTCTTTTGTTCCCTTTCTTCTTGATGGAGCTATTTTTGTTCTTAGGACAATATCTAGCATAGTGTCCTCTTTCATCACATGTATAGCATCTGAATTTAGGTAGATTCTTGTTATGTATTTTAGGATGAAAGTTCTTACCTTGGTGATGATTTGTTTTCCTCTTCTTGGATTGCACTGTAAGAGCTTGATCTTCACTTCCCATCTTTTCTTTTCGAGCTTCTTCTTGTGAGCATTCTTCCCATAGTCTGCTGAACTTGACTAGCTTCTTTCTAGCACAGATCCCTTAAATGAAAAAGTCCCATGTCCTAGTGAGACCATTCAAGGTGGTCATTACAATCTCTGCATTCTCCACTTCTTCATCCACTGCTTCAAGTTGTTCTTTGATCTGGGAAACCCTTGTGAAGTATGACTGTATGGTCTCCACATTCTGGATCTTCACATTCTTCAATTGGTTCCTCAAGGTCATATTTCGGTTTATGTTCTTTCCTTCAAACTGTTTGGTCAGGGCATCAAACATAGATTTAGGTGTCTTTAGAGAGGACACCTGTGGTATGAGGTGATCCTTGATTGAATCAACAATAATCCTCTTATCCATGACCAATTTCTTCTTGTGTATGGCTTTAGCCTCATCTCCCTCTGGAACTAGAACCTCCTCATTAATGTAGGAGTCCAACTCATTTTCTTCCAGGACTAGGGAGATCCTATACTTCCAGGCTTGGAAGTTATCAGCTCCCTCAAGATTTTCATCAAGCTTGGTATGATGAGACATCTTAACTGAGAACCTCAAATGGAAATACAAAAGATTTAGATCTTACCAGGTTAAGATGTTAGATATGGATCTGGAGCTGAATTTCTGTAGAGCTGGTTTAGGAGCAGATCGGGGTTTGACTTTCCCAGAGTTTTGTCAGACCAAAAGATTTTATCTTGATCTCTAAACTTCGATTTCAAGGAGGATATCAATCCAGTCCTGGGCTCACTCAAAAATTCCACTTCTGTGGAAATCCCTAATTTTCGGTAGTAGTGTCGGGTCAAAAACTGAAAATGCTCATAATCAGATTCTGCTTCGACAGAAATATGCAGCCTAGAGAGGAGAGTCAGCCCAACCTTCTTTTGCTAAAAATATATGGAGAGAGATCCAAAAAGTAGGAAGCCCTAGTTTACACAGTTTCACAGTGTCTTCTTCTCAGTTAGGTCTGATACCATGTTATATTTTTATCATTTAAGCTAGCATTATATTAGGATCTTTAAGTGAGAGAATAATAAGCATGTCAATCAAACATAAGAGATAATGAACACAAAGTTTTTCCTCGGGCAAACCATAAAAGAGAAAACTCCGCAACTTCCTCAGAGATAGAATCAACACCAAAAGTAAAACCCCAAAATAGTAAGATGATCTCCCGACATCAGTAGTCTCTCTCTCTCTCTTGTCCCAACAATTTCTTCTCTCTCAGTTATGCACTACAACTGAGTGTGAGTGAATGTGCGATAAATAGATATGCTCACTCTCTATTTATACGAATTCTCGACTTGACAATAACTCACTAGGGCTGACTTCTCTAGGAGAGTCTAATAACCCTAGGGCCCCACAACTGTGACGACTTTAACCCTTGATCAATAGGAGGGTTACCCACAATGACTTTACATGACTTGTTTACATTATAGAATCTCCCGATAGGAACATTGGGGCTTGACATGACTCAACCACTTCCTGGAATAAACATCGGGCTACAATACATAAGATGTACAAGTGAATACATTCTGAAGTTACAATTACATCAAAAACCCACCCAAGAAAAACCACAAAGGTGCTCTTCATTGGGCATGAGAAATAGGTTAGCACCTTTGGTCAGTGCACTCGGCTTGTAGACTCTTCTTTAGATATTCTTTACAATTCATACATATTTCTCTCCTCTCATGTTATCTGGTTTTGGGTCTATGTATTTCTTCTATTCTTCTCCCAGCTGTCGATCCACATGCAACTTGAATCGATCCTCTTTCTAAGAAATTATCTTCTCTCTCAACCGTGATTAAGACCAACCCGCACACAGCTTGGGTTCATGCTTTTATAAGCCTTACGAGTTTTACAAATATTGATCTAATCATTAACGGACTCACAAGTGTCAGTTGAAAATATGTCTTTCTATTTCAATACATTCAGTTACATCTCAAAATAGGCACTATCAGCCCAAAGATACAATTATGGTTTATTACTAAAAGAAAGCTTTTAGTCTAACTAACTCTTTCCAAAACTAGCTGAACTTTGCTTTTCGACTGCTTTATTCTTCTTTTGTCACGGTTCTTTCTGTCGTGACTACTCCCACTGTATCTCTTTCCGTTGCAACTGATTCCTATCTTCCAACCGGATACTTCATAGTTGGCTAGGTTTTCCTTTGGTAGTGGGGTTTTCCTTATGCGACTCTTGCGATGGTGGTGTATCGTTTCAACCCTTGTCGATCTGGAGTGGGTGGGTTAATATGCAACAGAGGTGGCTCAATGTTGTGTATTTCTTGGGGGATTTTCACAGCGTGCCTCATTGATGGGAGAATCATTGCACGAATGATATGGTTGTTGACCTGCAACTGATTTGATCAATTTATTTGGCTTATTCTTTTGGCCCGTTTTATGTTTTTATGTTCTCTTGAACAATTTTTTTGTAATGGTGCTTGATGCACATTTCTGTTGCAATGTAGTAGAGAATTTTAATAATGAAGTATATGGATTCTACTTGCTTGTTGAGCAATGATATTCAGTGCTTATCCACTCGCTCTAGAACGCGAATTATTTTCTGAGAAAATAAATAAATTATTTAATGAAATCAAGTTTAAAATCATGTTTTTTTTGTTAACAAGAATATTTTCCAACTTGTCATGGCGTAATTTGTTGTTATCAGCATTATATTATGAAATTAAATTGAAAATCGTGCATTTTTTTATTAATAAAAATATTTTCCAACTTATCATGGAGTATACAAACCCTTTAAAAGGAAACATTTATTTTTATTTTTATTTCTCTTAAATAAAAAGTCAAGTTTTATGAGAAAAATATAAATCAACAAAAGCCACTATGTGGCAATGTCTCTGCCTCATTGCTAACATGCTACTTTGAAATTTATATTATATGGGTGAAAACATAGAGATGCCATAGTGAAGGATAAGCAAAGAGAAGCCAAAATGCAAGAGGATAGAACCATAGATACCCAAATGAGCTCATAAAACATTAATTATAGTCTTTCAAATTAGATTTCATTGCCCCCCAAAAAGAAATAATTGATGCAAAAAATCCAAAATTTACTGAAATACTTAAATTTAAAATTTACCATAAAAATTTCTAAAAATTTATTAGAACAAAATATAAGTAAAAAAAAACCCATAACACATCCCACAAACATTCAATTGACCTTTATAGTATGTATATGTCAATCCTAATGTCCCATATATACAATTTTGTTTCTAGCACTCTCAATGTAAAAGAGGCCAGACCACATTTTTCTTCACAATTGAATTCTATCTTAGTAGAATACACATAGACTTCTTTTGGCATAACATAACAATATGCTTCGAAATCCTTGCAACCTCGAACCTTCAAATATAATGTTAAGGTGTTTGGATCGATCAACTATGCATCGATGGCTTCTCCAAAGTTGAACATTTTGATCAGGCCAATGGAAGCAAAAGAGGCGACGTTGTCTAACCCTGCATTAGATGGAATAATTTAGTGACTATAGAAAAAGAGGTTCAAGGTTCAATCCATACTCAGAGGAGTTAGTTCATTTAAATGTAAGCAAAATATGGATGAAGACATTAATAGAAAAACTATACTTGGATGCAAGCATAACCCTAATCACAATTACAAAAATGTGTCATAGAACATATACTAAATCAATTTCTCACTATCCTCTTAGTGCACATTATTTACAATTAAATATCATTGGTAGATTATATTAAATTAGAATTCTTGAAGCTAATATCGACTTCATTACGAACTTTAAAACATTATCATACAAATAAGAAAATGAATGACACAACAAACATTAACCAACAAAGGGACTACTCTTAAAACATGATGTTTATGCAATAAGCATAGGATTCTAGACTCCATTTGCACAATACATAGAAGACAATGTAAAACAATCATGTTTTTGACACTCCAAGGCATTGTCTAGTCCACAATGAAGAATCCATTTATTTTTATAAGAAAACCCCATGTATATTGAAGTCTAACATAATCCATTTATTTTTATACATTTTAAGGTGTCATCTTTCTCATGATGAAGAATCCCATGAGATTCAACATGGATAGACATTTTTGAATTATAATTCCCCATTTAGAAACATAAAGCTTACCTCCTCCCTAGTATCCAATAATAGCATGCCAAACATAAATGTATCTAGAATCATACAAATCTAATATAAATTCATAACAAAGTAGCATGCCCAATCAACTATGGAGGTAAGTAGTCTACATATAAAAATGAAATTTTCAATGTATTAACTATTCACTAAAGAAAGAATGTAATTATGCATTCATGAGGTAAGAGCTAGAATGTCGGGTTTAAAGCATATGGATAAATGGGCAGTATTAATTGAGTAATTCCTGACGGAGAACTAAAGTAGCTTACTTTAAATTGTGGCTCTCTTTTTCTTCTATAACATTGTGTATGTGACCTAAAACAATATCCTCTTGTCTCTAACGAATCTTTCCATTTTTTGAAACTTATAATTTTCTTTGATATGTGTTAGTTTATTTGCAACATCTCAGACCCTAATTTTTTTTTTACCATAATGTTCACCGAAATGCCCACCCATAATAAGGATATACCATAAAAGGTCATTAGAAGACCAAAACTATTTTCACCTAATAAACACTTTAAATCTTAATATTTCAACTAAGATTATTTTTATAATGGTTCATATTAAATTGTTATGAAATTACAGTTTCTGAGTACTATGTTAGTTTACTTGCTTATCAATT
This sequence comes from Pseudotsuga menziesii, assembly GCA_001517045.1. Taxonomy (NCBI): domain Eukaryota; kingdom Viridiplantae; phylum Streptophyta; class Pinopsida; order Pinales; family Pinaceae; genus Pseudotsuga; species Pseudotsuga menziesii. The sequence continues at coordinate 124,635 of LPNX010628318.1, forward strand.
TTCACAGGTTGTGGTTGCCTTATCATAAGTTATGCATTGTGTGCTTTGATTTTTCGTAAATATGGTTATAGACATGCTTAAGTCTCTAAACCTTGCTTACCAGTTCTATCTTGAAGACCAGGCTAAAAGGTGAATAGGTCTTACTTAGCCTATCATTTAAAACATATCCTATATTGTTTTTATGCAGGTTCAAAGCTGGAGAGCTTGTCTTGTGTTCTAACATCCAAGAGTCCAAGGTGTGGACACCAGGGGGACCCTAACCATGCTAAGGTTTTGACAAGACTAACAAGTAAATCATCGAGCTATGATGTGTTCTTTTATCATATACTAAAGCTATCTTTCAAAACACATCAAACATATTTGTATCCTAAGAAGATATGCCATAATCGAAGATGTTTGAACTATGGAGATGTGGGTAAACATTTCTCATTAGGTGGTGGTAGGTGGGGTCTTAAAAATGACAATGTTAAGAGTACCGTAGTTCTTTCCAGCTGGATGAGGGTTTTACCCTATTTGTTCTCTAGGGTTTTAGCATTCTACACTTTGATTTGCATTGTGGGCTTGGGGGAGAGCCGAAGGCTCTCAGCCCCTCCATCATTTGACTATGTTGCTGTGATTTTTGTCTTTGGGTTCAACATGCCAACGGTGTCGGCTCCTCTCATTGCCTTCTTACAGAGATCCATGTTGATACATGTTTTCTCTTCAACCTTTCTATGCACAATCGATTTTAATTACTTTATGTTATCTCTTTAACAATCCTTTAAACTTGTTTTAACCGTAACTTGTTGTTTGTCTATCAGGAAAAATCATTGGTTCGTTTCAATCCGGTGTTGGGTGTGCATAGCTTGGGGTTTGGTAGTGTTCAGGGCTCTGGTAAGACCTATGAGCTTCAAACCCTGGGTCTTTCGTGAAGTGAACCACGTTTCCTCCTTGTTGGTTTGGCTTTGTTGGGAGCTCATACAAAATTATTCAATGTTACGGTAATTTTTCTATAGTTTTGACTCTATGGCGTTTACAAACAGAGAAGGAAACATTGGTTCTAAAGCCCGCGATTAGAAGAAGTATTTTTGTTATACAATATGTTCCTTTTCACAAACCGTGGGTCTTGGGAATCGTTTAAGATGCAGTTCTTATGTGTAAACATGTTGTGGGTTTTTACATTGCGAGCTCTTACAACATTTTTGTTTCTTTTAAACATTTGAAAGTTTAATGTATCAATTTTCTCTAGGGTTTACAAGCCTGCAACTTGCTGCAACCACCAAAACGAAGATGCTATGTAGAACCCTACACAGTCCTCTGTACCTTAGCAATCACAATTGCAGACTTAACTCTCAAAAATTCACTTTAGATTTCCCCTCATCAACTTCCTCTTGTGTGCCTAACTTTTCAGTTTCCAGCAAAACCACAAGTATCTAATCACTTAGAATAGAATGTAGTGAGCCTCTTGCTTATTCGATGGTATAGATAAGCTTTCCTAGGTCTTTGGGCCAGTTTTGAAATTAAATGAGCCACCTGCTCAGTTCCTCTTTCCACGGAACATGGCCACAATTATAGGGATGTTTCCTCCTGCAACAACTAGAAAGTGAATATTGTTTCTGCCAGTTGTCATTTGGCCTTCTACAACAAATCATTCCTCCTAGTGGGTCAGTGAACACTCTTCAACAGTCTTCTTTGGATAGGTGTATCCTCTTTTAATTATTTAAATAAATAAAACATTCAATTACAGTCATCTTTGACCATCCTTGGTCAACAACATAAAACTTTACAATAACTTTTAAAGTAATGTTTTTTAGTTCTAGGTGGGTTACAATTTTGTTCCATTGTGATATATGTCAAGGGTTATGTTAGGTTATGATGTTCATATAAGGTTAGGGTTATGTTGGATTATAGCATTTGTCCATGGGTATGTTGTATTATGGTTATGTTCGTTGATGTATTTTGTTGGATTACAATATTTAATGTAGGGTTTTGTATTGGCTAGGTTTAGTTATATTTGCAATGGTTTTGTTGTATTCTGGCATCCATCAAGTGTTATGCTGCATTACAACATTCATGATGGTCCATATTACATCACAACATTTTTACATGGTCGCATTACGTTATGGCTACACTCGTTAATTGTTTTTATTGGATTATGAGATTCATATAGAATGTTTTTTTTGGAGTCCAAAACCCATCAAGGGTTGTGTTGAATTACGACATTTATGAAGGGTGGTATTGGATCTCAAATTTCCACCATGATCATGTTGCATTATGGTTATGTTCATTAATTGCTTTTCTTGGATTATGAGATTGATTATAAGGTTTTTCAAGGGTTGGGTTTAGTTATGTTTGCCACATTCCTTGATGTTATTTTTGCATTGTGAAATTGATAAAGGGTTATGTTGTATTACGATGTTCATTAAGGCATATGTTGGATTACGACATACCTTCCCGGTTATGTTGTATTATTGTTAGGTTTTTTAATGCATTTTGTCTCATTATGAGATTCATTACAACATTTTGCAAAGGTTGGGTTTAGTATTTTTTTCGGAATGGTTTTGTTTCATTAGAACATTTATCAAGGATTATGTTAGATTTTGACATTTCTCCATGGTTATGTTGTATGCTATTTAATTCATTTTGTCGCATTATGAGATTTGGTATAACATTTTGCAAAGGTTGGGTTTAGTTATTTTTTTTCGGAATGTTTTTGTTTCATTGGAACAATAGTCAAGGGTTATGATGTATTACATCATTTGTTGCTTCTATTGGTGGTTTTGTCACATTGTCACATTTATAAACGGTTATGTTGGAATGCAATGTTTATGACATCTTATGTTGGATTGTAACGCTCTTCCATGGTTATGATTCAATATGGTCATATTGCTTAATGTAATTTGTTGTTATTCTACATAAATATTAAAGAAATTGGTCGCAATAATGATCATAACGTGATACATGCGGGACAGTTTGAATTTGATAATCATCCTTGAAAACGCCATATTCCAACATTACCATTATTAATAAATATTAAATATGTTGCTGTAGGGTTTTATTAGATTGTAATATCGCAACAATTGTTTAATTGTTTTGTAATTAATACGAAAATTAATTACTTTAAAATGCAATTTAGATTTATATCTGCAATGTTCCTGAAATGTTTTATTAGATTGTAATATACATGTGTTTGTTAATGCATTTTAATATTTTTTTTAATTTTTTGTATAATCATTGATTGTGGTATTTAATTAAAATTATGTAAAAGATGTAATAAAAATAGTTAATTGAAAACAATATTGTTAAATTGATATTTAATTGATACGATATTTAATTAATTTATAATACAGTAGAGATTCATATGTACAGTGTTGCTCAAATGTTTTGTTAGACTATAAAACATTTGTTAACGCTTATGTTTGATTATGATCTTTGATTACAATGTTTGTTGGGGTTGTGTTGGAATATGGCATTTCTCCATGGTTTTGTTGTATTATGGTCATTTTCCTTAATGTCTTTTCTTGCATAAGGAGATTTAGTGTAGGGTTTGTTAATGGTTGTGTTTAGGTTTGTTTCGAATTTTTTTTGTTGCATTACGAAATCTATCCATGGTTGTGTTGCATTATGACATTCATGAACGCTTACATTAGATTGCGACATTTCTCGATGGTCATATGCCATTATGGTTATGTTCCTTAATGAATTGTCTTGTTGTATGATATTTATTATAAGTAGTTGCAATGCTTGGGTTTAGTTATGTTTGGTACATTCTTTCATGCTTATGATACATTGTGGTTGTATTTCTTAATGCATTTTCTTGCAATTCTACATAAACATTAAATAAATTTGTCACAATAATGCTAATAACATGACATGACCATGCATGATGGTGATAATTCGATAATCAACCTTGAAGATGTTGTGTTGACACATAACCGTTCAATAAGAATATTTTTAATTATAATTTTACTACTATGAGATATTGTTTTTTCAATTTAATAATAATATTTTATTTATAGCTTGATTAATTTTTTTTCATAATGTGACATATTCCTTGAATCACACCACAATGTTGAGGAAGGATGAAATTAGCATGGGGGATTACAACATACGACAAAACTGTTGCAAATGTTCCAGTAGTACATAAGTGTTAAAATATTAATCATAATAAATGTCTCCATGTGACATAACTGTGAAGGATTGTTATAATTGAACCAAAAAACATTCAAAATGTCACATTGCAACATTACCACTCAATAATATTTTTTTAATTATATATTATAAGTATTTAGTAAGAAGTTAATAATTGTGAATAGAATTGTAACAATTATAAAGAATGTTGCCAAGTCATTCGAATGTTAATAATTTTGCATAGAATTGTAACAATTATAAAGAATGTTGCCAAGTCATTCGAATGACTTCAAATTTTAAGATAAATCCATATATAGGTTGAGAGTAACATTGTTTTGTAATGTTTATGTAGCACAATTGGTTGTACAATACACAATTAAAATAAAATTTGATGTTTATGTAAAATAAATGTGATGAATGGTTAAACGACTATACATAGTAGCAATTTCAATGTATTAGAAAGCATTGCATTTATGGATATAATGACAATGAAAGTATCGATTGTTGAGAGTTGAAATTTATGCTTTAAATTGCAGCGATTCCATAGATAATTGAAATACAACATAACCATTGTTTTATAAAATAAAATACAACATAACCATATATTATCTATAGTTTCAGAGTTCCGTTGTTTAATAATGTTTTTTGGAGCACATTTTTTTCTTCCATTCGTATTCAATCAATAGAAAATAAAAGATTGTGTATACACATTTAATTGTAATGAGCAATGTTTGATACACATTTAAATGTGATATTTATGTAAAAATGAACGTGATAAATTGTTGAATGCCTGTAAATAGTATCAATTTCAACATGTAACAAAAAAATTGCATTTATGGATGCATTATCAAGAAAACTATGGATTGTTCCCGACTGCATGTGATTATAGAATGGAAGGTGGAAGGTGTGAGGGGGACAAAGCACGTGCCAAGGAAAGTAACAACCTCCCATGAGCAAAACGTCCTACTCGCATGCAATTTCAATGGTCTCGCACAAGTATTCTACTTTCCATTCTGCCAAAGAAATGACAAACTACTCCACCATGCCGTGGATCAAATGGATTTTGTACCTAGAGGCCCGTCACAACTGCTCAACCATCCTTTGGTATACTTGGAGCTGGTACTCGGGTGATGTCTACGCACGCGCGAAGCAGTATATCAATATGATCACTTAGTTTAGTGATCACATCCCCTCACAGGTGTCTGAAAGTAAGGTTTCTCAGCCAGCTCTATCTTCCAACATCGGTCAACATGACCCACTTGCTAATTCTGAGGCTGATTCAATTCAAGTTTTTCACAATTACCTTGTAAGGGAATGCAATTGGAAATATCGACTGGTAATACTTCTTTTGTGAGGAGACCCAGCTTCACATTTGCAATGCCATAGCTGCCATGGAAAATGAAGTGTTTGGGGAATTTCGACTCTGGTTGGGCCTCGATGTGGTTATATCTAACTACTGGAGGCTTAAATTCATACTCTACAGAGCCATGAGGGAAAGAGAAAGTTTCAAAGACATGGTTAAACTTACATTTCAACATGTTAAAGGAAGATACAGACTGCAACCTTTCCCACATGATGGATGTTATATGCCTTTCTAAGCCCCCCTTTTAGCGCCATCAGGGAGCCAAAAATCAGGACCCCGAATCCAATGAGAAGGGAACCAACAAATAATATGAGCAAGAGGCCGAGTCTACAAAAAAAGAATAACTGATCTCTCTTACTATCCTTGATTTGCTCCCTTTTTTGCTTTGTTTATGATCTACTTCAGGATCTTTTCTTCCTTTTATGTTTTCAAGCTAGAAAAGTTGCTACTATATAATGGATGGGCAACCGAAACCTTGTCTATATTCTCAGTTTGGACACTACTTCATATCATCATTTTTTGGTCTCACATCTATAGTCCAACTCCATGTCTCAGATAGACTCAAAATATGTAATAGTTTTTCATAAATTTAAGTAATAGAAAGGATCCTTCTTACCGACAAAAAAAAGAAAACTATGGATTGTTGAAAGTTACAATTTGTTGTTTTGATTTCAATAGCTACGTATAATGCCAGAAGACATTAAAATGCACTATTGTCTTGAGAATTTAATACACGGTTCTTAAAATTTCCCATTTTTTAAAAATAATATGATTGTATACATGCATAAAATATGATTGTGGTTATTATGATCGTATACATGCATAAAATATTTCAATATTTCATGAGGAGATGCTTAAAAAACATGAACACAACATATTACTAATACATGTGCACATTATATCATACTTTCATGTGTATCTACAAAACCTTTACATATTTGTCACTTGTTTTAATTTTTCTAACATTCATTTTGTAGGTATGAATGGCAACATCATGGATCTACTCATATACATGATTTCCCGTGGCTTGATGGAGTTCCTAACATGGGAACATTAAAATGGCAAGACCTAGATCAAGTCAATGTTGCAAAGAGTTTCTTCGATAAATATGTTACAACATGGAATCCAAGAGAAAATCATGACATGCATATTCATATGCATCAATCAATTGAGGATGACCCTTTCTTTCTATATACAAAAGATATACTTTTATCCAACCCACTTCAGGACTATGAACTACTCTTAAAGCAAGTACAAAGACATACAAAGTGCACATAAAATTCGTGTCTACAAGAAAAGGGAGTACACTTGAATGCATATATAAATGCCATTGGAATGCACAACATGAATCATCACTCCACATTGATGAAAAGGGTAAAAAAACATATCATTCAACACGCAATGAATCTTCTCTAAACATTCTTAATCCTAGCATACTTCAAACATGGTGAGCAAATGTTGATTTCCTACAAGAGCTCTCCTGTTATGTTGACTTGAAATACATATCCAAATATGCTTCCAAAGTCAAGGGAAAATTAGAGACCTCATCATATGTTGACTAGAATCACATCTACATGATGTCCATAGGACTCAACCACATATGCCTACCATCGCTTGCACTTAGAAGCAATTGTTTACCAAGACATCGCTACTTAAGGAACTTTCCATATGTTGCAAAAATTACTCCTTGTCACATGTATTCAATCCTTCACCAAAATAAATGTTGCTTGCCAAATATTTCATATCATATCTCTCGACTTGATCAATTTCTTATCTGGAACCAGTTTCATATATGCCTACTTGCAATGCCCTCCAACTTTGGACCCTTTCTATCTTATAGACCTTGCACAACAATGGTCATATAACTAGGGATGCAAAACTGAAAAGTGGAAGAAGTGAATTGTCTTTGCAGTTGTCCATGTCTGGCCACAATTTACTTTAATTCTAGCCAAAGATTCAAATGACTTTCTTGAATTCTGTTGGGGTGAACTGCTATTATATAATCCCTTCCATTCTTTCACTAAAGACCTAGGCCTTACAAAACATGACATTTGTCAAACTAGGAGAGCATACGAAATGCCCTATTGTGCACGACATCTTGATCGCATCCCTACACCCACTCCCGATGAAACGACATCTAGAGATGAGGATACCAATCATAACATACATTCCAACAAGAAGGTGAATGAAAGACAAGTTTTGTCAAGATTAGTCCCTGCATGCAATAGCCACATTTATGAGCGTGACATGCTTAGCCTCCAAGATTTTGACACCAACGATACATGTAATCATCTAGAGGTATCAACAAATACATTAAATACTATACCAAACTACATCGAATACAACAAAATGAGTGGAGAAGTAATACAAGATAACACTCCCCTTCCTACTTCCATAAATACATTATCTCACAATAATCAACTTGCATTTGACATAGTCCTACAACATTTAAAAGTATAAGGAACTAAGATCCATTGAGGATGATCATCCAAGGAACTACAGGCACGAGAAAATCCTACCTAATAAGCACCATAAAAATGCACTATATTCTCAAGCAACCTTTAGCCATATCCCACTACTTCTCCTCACCCCTATTGAAGTTGTAGTTTTTAACATGCACGCAACCACTATACATACAAGGCTTCAAATTCCTATAAAGGACATGCAACCTTTACATGGACAGTCCCTGTCAGTGTTCCAAGAAGAGATGAAACATATTCAATACATTCTCCTTAATGAGATGAGCTTCATAGGGCCTAAATTGTTAATGTAGATTGAGGGTCTCTTGCATGAGTGTTTCAAGAAAAAAATAACTACTCATTCGACAACTGGTCAATAATTCTTGTTAGCTATTTGGGAAAAATCACACCTATGATGAACAAAACTTATTAATGTAGGATAAACTTCAGGGACTCTGTTTATGGGCAAAATTTACCACTATAATCATTTTGGAAATAATATTTCGTCAAATGGGTATTGATGTCTCCCAACTTTGCTTCCAACAGCTAATGACAAACATCCACAATGCTACACTAACCTTGGAAGATTGGAGCCTCCTCTAGCCTAGGACTAATAGATTCTTGTTATCAAAGGAATGCTAAAGGTTTGACATAGAAACACATCTCTTTGCAATGAACAATCTTGCAAACCATCATAACAAATACATGATCCAAGCATTGGCTATGCCTATTGCACGATATGTTGTAGATTTTACCAATGGTTCAGACTCATAACAAGTTGATGACCATCAACTAGAAAAAAAAATATTGCTATCTGTAGGGAAGCGAGCAATGTTATCCTGTAGTTTATGGGTCCAATCATGATTAGTAGATGGTGCACTCAGAGTGGTCATGCAAATTGTGTACACATCTGGATCTATCTCTCCTAAGTTACTAGCCTATATTGTCATGACATTTGATAATTACATTGGGACTCCATGGGACCAATCTCAACCAAAGCACATACCAATTCCACCCATAAATCGAAGTCACAAGAAACAAATTCCCCTGAGTATGACTTGGGAATTAACTATCCATAAATACCAAGGATTCACATTAACAAGGTCAACCATTTACATTGGTTAGAATGAACGTCGAGGCTTGGCCTTCCTAGTAACACCACACACTACAACATTAGAAGGAATGTGAATTGCACCATCATTCTCCTTCGAACGCTATGCAAAAATGAAATACACTTCATATTTATCTCTTCAAAAAAATGAAGAGGCATGCCTTTATTCTTTGTTCCTTTCACACTTAAAATTGCAACCCTCAATCCCTGCACTCCCCCTACTAAATGAAAATACTAATGTCGATTGTCATTATAATTAGAGTCAAACTTGATCGCTACATAGCCATTTGTTGTTTTACTCACATATGTATACTTTCTAGTATGACGAATTAATATACATTTCATTTTACTTGCCATCGATTACATGAGTTTCTATTTTTTTCTTATTATTACTTTCAACACAGTTTTCCTTTCAATTTCATTGACTACTATGCTTACCATTGATTCGCTAGACTTGCTTTCAACACATAAAATTATATCATCTACATACACACAACTTTATCTCATTTTACAACATATCAAAATTCTCTTTGACGTTTCATTTCCCTGCTTTAGAGCAGCTTCCGGTATGTTTGAGATGGAAAAATCTCACAGGTTAGGGTCTTGCTACCAACTGAATTTTTCTCTTAAAGAGAATCTAAAATTCAGTAAAAATTTATCCTAATCTTATTACTACCTAAATAAACCCTAGAATTAGTTTTCTACGACCTAAGTTATACTAAAATGCTTTCTTAATGAAAGTCTTCAATTTTTGAGGATTTTGCTTCAAATATTCTAATTCAAAGACTATTATAAATATTACATAATTAATCTAATCCTATTTAACAACTGTTAAATATAAATGAAAGTTTTAAAATAGACTATATTAAGACTAAAATTAACTAATTATTCTATCTCAGCTGAGAGCAACTTAAATACTAGATTAATTATTAATTAATATTTCAAGTAAACAGAGAGATGAATAATTATGATTTAAATGAAAATATTTGAATCGTTAACTTTAAACCACTCTGCTATATATTCACAATAACAGAAAATTAAAATAGACAATTACTTTAAACTCCTCTGTAATGTTCTATTAATTAACAATCAATTATCAATACTAAATATTTGAATAAAAGATGATATTTATAATGAAAACACTGTAAAATACAAATGAAATCAAAATAAACATAAATATGTATATTACTAAGATTCTAATTTTCAATCAAAATATTGATAAATCAAATATAGTAACATACTCATTCCAACAGTAATATTGTGTTAACGGAGTATTATCTTAGATAATGAATACAATCATAACAAAGTATAACTAGAAGATGATATATTGAAATATATATATATATATATAAAGTGTTCAAAAATAAGCACCGAACAGTGATACCAGTCTAAGAACTTAAGTCACACTCCTTCTCTGAAGGAAAAACTCCAGTAAAGAGATAAAACTAAAACTGAAATGATATTTCAATTAAGTCTTTCTTCTGATACTCCATCAACCCTCATTACATCGAAATTACTAGTTTATATAACCAAACTAGTAACCCATTTCAGTTTCTAATAAATGCTATAATAAAGACAATAGGAATCCTATCCCTATTTAGATGCATCGAATTTCTTCCAAAAGACATCCGGCATAAACATTTATCCTATGAGATGAAACTGTCAATTAAATGACTAGCCTGTATTATCTCCTGCTCAAACGAACTGATTTGTAATCGTGGCCATATTGAGCAACCAATCCTTCCAGAAGCACCAACAAATGTCAACTGTTGAACAAAAACAACCTATATTCTTTATAGCATAACGATACCATGTACACCTGTAACATATGAAATAAAATTTCTCATTAAAACCATGTTTAACAGAAAATGAAATAAAATAAAACAAATTAAAAGCATGCCTGCAAAATATACGATTTTGCAGGTGTGCTCATTAAAGATTTATTACCTGTCAAAAAGAGAAATAAACCAGCATAACAAAAAGAGAAATGACATCAAGCTCTGTTTTGTAAACTAATTACTCTTCTTGCTTCAGAAAGTTTTCCTTTGAGTTTAATGATCATCAGCTTCTATCGATTTACATGCTCAATCAAGTGTTGGTTAGTGTTTATCATTGAGTTCTTGGCTTCCTTGTATCGATTCTTCTTCAGATTCATATTCTTCCATATATTCACCCAATTTAATAATTATGCCTTAAATGTTTTATTTTCTTCATCTTTTAAGGCTGCATCTGCTTGACATTCTTTTAATTCATTTTTTAACTCTGCGATATTGGTTTCATAAACTCGATCAAGTACTTGTTGAAGGGTTTCTTCATCCTGATCACGAAGTGTATCATTAGAATGAGAAAAATCAAGATTATTTACATCCTGAACTGGTGATGGAATGCTCGTGCATGATGGCTCAGGGCCAGATCCACAAGCATCCATACATGATGGTGCTATTTCACACTTACTTGGATCAGTAATGTTTTTGGCCAACGATTTTTCAAGATTTTCCACTATGGTAATAGGTTTATTCATATGCGTTGTCTCATGAATCAAAGACAAAACATCATCCTCGAGTTGAACAACAATTGGCTGAGGATTCTGCTGAATATTTACAAGAATGGAGACTGAAGGCGTTGTAGTAATGCTTCGAGTGAACCTTTGTGAATGAACAGACAAAGATCCCTTTGGCTCAAAACTTCTCCTATCACAACAAACTTGTGCTAATTGTTCAAGCTTTCGTGTAGAATCATCACAAGGGTTTTTAGGAGTGCATACATCAGAGATGAATTCATGAGTAACATAATCAATTTTGTCATCATTCATCAATTTACCATCCACCTTTACAGACGTGTTGTAGTCATGCTTCGAGTGAACCTTCGTGAATGAACAGACAAAGATCCCTTTGGCTCAAAACTTCTCCTATCACCGTATAAACTTGTGTTAATTGTTTAAGCTTTCGTGTAGAATCATCACAAGGGTTTTTAGGAGTGTATACATCAAAGATGAATTCATGAGTAACATAATCAATTTTGTCATCATTTTGTTGGGGCCTGGAAATTCGCAGGCAACAACAGCAAGGGATTCTCCCCAGTCAACGTTCCCAACTAGCCTGTGACTGTTTGGTATAGGGAATCCATCTGGTTTGCGGTTCGGCTACCGTAGGTCAAAGTAACAAAAAACAAAGGTTTTACCGGTTGCGGCCCGGTCCACCGTGTATTTTTGTATTTTTTGATATTAAGTATGATGCGCACATGCCTAATTAACCATGCAGGGTGATAAGGATGCAAGGGGCAGTCACAACATGATGCGCAGGTTCTTACCTCTCGTCTTAGCACTCACAAGCATCTCAATCACATATGCAGTAATGAAATAAAACTAACTATCTATCTATCTATCCCCGGGGAGCAAACTGTAACTTAATTATGACTAATGTGTATTGTGCATCCATTATAAAGAGAAATTACAGGTAGCTGATGTTTCTTTCTACAACACATGAACGATTAAATATATTTCAACAATCAGATAGGCAATTGTTTTATGAACAACATACATTACTCATGGTGGTAATTCCACAAAATAAACCAGAAATCATTTAAACAAGAACATAGGTTCTAGGAGTTAGAACGATCTCGCGGTTAATGGACAAAAGCTGAAAAAACAAAATAGTTCATCTTTCTGCCATCCACAACATAACATCTGAAAGTGCCACCAATATTTCTCCAACAGGGAAACAATTACTCTTTATTGCAAAAAAAAGTAGTTCTTCTTACAATATCACTTTTCATGTCTAACTGGGAAAAAACCCCTTTTCCCTCTTAGTCTATTACATTTATACAAAAAGGGTGAAACTGTTGGGCTGCCCAAAAGTACTTTTTGGGCTTCCCAACTCCACGCCTCCCAACATTTCATCTTCCTCGAATATTTACAAAATCGTTACATATTGCAAAAAGTGACTAATCTTTTATGAGAAGGGCCCCACTTGGGCATCCAAAAATTTCTTCCATGCCACGGCTTCAGAGGCAATGCCTTCAAATGCACAAGGTTCTAAAAACTAAATGTTGATCTCAAACTTCGCAGCTTGATTCTTTATAGCCTCAATTCTGGCTGCACTTAATCGAAGCTGGTCCTCCAAAAGATGCACACTAACGGCTGAATGATCTACTTCACTTCTCAAGATCTGATCATCCAGGGATTTGATATGCTGTACTTTCACTTCCTCCTCCTGATGTCTCTTTTGCAACATCTCCACAAATGCATTATGGTCCAGGAAAACATCAAGCCTCTGTTCGGCCTCTGTTTGGCACCGATTGTAGGTAACAAGGAGCCTCCTGAAAAACTCTGTGCATGCTCCTTTCGTCTTTTTAATAGCTTTTTTGAAATCCTCTGCGGTATTTATAGCAAATTCTAGTAAGTCATAATCCCGCTTGAGGGCCTGTTGATCCTTTGATGGCAGTTCTGCTGGAGTTTCTTCATTGCTTTCCAGCCTTGCCATTCTAGTAGTCAGGACTTCAAGGACGCCCTGAGATCTATCAACGAAATAAGAGGAGGTCTCCAGGATTTCCTCCAATTGGCTATCCACCTGTAGCACCTTGCACCTCTCTCCTTCTATAGCAGTCTGTAGCTGCAACATCTTAGCCTTCTGGGCCAAGACATGCTCTTTGAACGGTTGGAGGTTAACTTGCTGCTCCCTTGCTTTCTCCAGATCAGTTGTAAGAGAAGAAATATGCTCTTGATGTTTCTTTTCCTGTTCTTGGGTGTGCATCTCACTGGCCTCCAAGATGATCTTTTGCTGTTCTTCTAGCTCTTTTACCTTTCCCAGCAGCCGTTCCTTCTCCATCTTTAGCTCTTGATATTCTTTCTGCACTTTCTCCAGGCACTCCTGCATAGTTTCCATAACTTGTCTCTCCACTTGAAGGACCTGCAATTCAGCCTTAGAAGACTTCATCTCCCTCTGCATGTCTTCATATTTCCTTTTCAACCTATTGTTTTCCTCTCGCTCTTTTCTCAATGTATCTTTCAATTGAGCAGAAGATTTCTTGGATAGATCCAAGTCTGTCATGATCTTGTCTACATTATCCTCTGAAGCTTGGATTAATGCAGCTCCTGCTTTGATGGTGAATCTAGGGTCTTGGTCTGGTCCAAATACAACGGGTGTATCCGTTATGATTTTCCTAGGCAGACCTCCCATTTCAATCTTCCTTTCTGTTCTCTTCATTATTCTCTTTGTCGCCCTGTCATAGAAAACAGTGTTCAAATCAGGGATCTCTTCCCCTTTTTTCTGTACAAAGGGGACCAGCTTGAGTGTGGGGGCCATGGGTGTGCTGGCCGCAGGTACTTGTGGGTCCTGAACCTAGGGGTTCTCCACGTCCTAGGTCTGTCCTCCAACTGTGTCAGAGGCTGACTGTTCTGTCTGTGTCTGTGTCAATTTTAGCCTCTCTGCTTCTTGCTTTTGGAGTTCCTCATCAAGATTCTTTTTCTTTTCTTCTTATTCTTTCCTTGCATCTTCTTTAGCTTTTCCAGCTGCCTCTTGCGCAGCTTTTCTTTTCTCTTCTTCTTCTGTGTGCAGCCACCCTGCAGCTTCTTGTGCCACCCTTTGGGCTTCCTCATTTCTTCTCTTGGCTTCTTCCTCAGCTTTTGCTTTTTCCTCTCCCTTCCCACCTTTGGTGGAGATCTTCTTCTTGAACCTCCTCCTCAAGGCTGTCCTATTCAGTGCATTGCAGAAGACAGATTCTTCCCTATCCCAATGGTGGGTGTACTCAAAATGCATGTTGTTTTCTTTGCAATGTTCAGCTACTTTGCCGTGGGAGTCATTTCGATGGAATGGCATCTCGCCAAAATGAAACCTTTCTAATTCTTCTACAAATTCATCAGCTTTCTTCACCCTAGTGAACCTGTAACTTCCTAACTTGAATGGAAAAGGAGGATAGGCAGCCTTCTTATGCTCAAACAGGAAGCTCCCTATGTCATCCAAGAAGACCTGCCTCACTGCCTCCTTGTGAATGATGTAGTCGGTGGCATATTTGGGCAGCAGGGAGGGTGCTCTTGAACCTCCAAACATCCTGAAGTAAAGGCCATCTTCAGTCAGATAGTAATCTGCATAATCTTCAATTACTTTCAGCGCCTCCTCTAACATGAAATCACACTCCTTCACAATTACTGGTGTGCCCACAATGGTTTATAGGCAGAATATACAGGCATTCTTTCCTTGTCCCAGATGCACCTGAGGCCGGGGAAAGGTTGGTTGCACAATATACAGTATACAAGTATGGAACTCATGTAGAACTCAGATCTCTTTTGGGATAATCCACCCAAGGCTGAGGCCAAGAAGGCAGAGAGACTGTTAGATACAATGCTGGCCCAGTTGAAAATTGTCCCTTGGGTTGCAACATAAAAAATGATTGGCATCCATTCTAACTTGAAGAACCTTCCATGAGCTCTTCCAAAAACTCTATTAAGCATTAAAGCTATGAACCTATATGGGGTTCTTAAGCTTGCAGTATCATAATCACCCGTCGGCCTGGTTCTGAAATGTTTTTCGGGCAACATCATTCTTTTCATAGTTTCAACAAGGTCCATTCTAACGTTGTTCAGCCAATCATCAGATAAAAACACTTGTGCTTCTGGCAGGTGATAGGCCAGAGCTACATATCCGAGGCTATAAGCAACATAGCCCTGTTTTTCAACATTCTCCAGGATCATTGTTGTTAGATCTGCCCGGGGCAGAATCCAACCAATTACTTCAGAGCACGGGAACAGCTCTGGTCTGGTGGCAATCTTCATCAGTGAAGATCTCTCTATGTTGGCATATATGGATTCTTCTTCCAAGCCCATATCAGGAACTTCTCTGCGCGTGATCAGCCTGTAAATCTCCCCCCACTGGTATTCAGGTTCGACACCAGATATACACTTAGTGTCTTCGTATATGTATTCTATTTTGGTGACAACTTCCACTTCTGGCTCCTCCTTGACCACAGGGGCCTTCTTCTTTTGCCTCTTTGACATTGTGGACTCTCCCTGCCATAAAATTGTAACATTAAGCCATTTTCGGCTGAGTGACAAACTTGGAGACAACAATGTGCAATGCTTAACTTCATCAATGTTCAGCATGATGGAAAATAGTTATATGCAGTAAAAATGTGCAAGCTAACACTGCTTTCCACTACCAAACAATTCTAACAATAAAATCGGGCGAGAAAAACATCTACATTAACATGAAGAAAACTTCGGCTCTCTGCGGGTGCCATTATCATTGCGCTGTGCGGGATAGACAGAGGAATCTACACAATATTTCAATGGTGCTTCAACAAAACCATGCCCACGCAATTTATGGTTAACCAACTAAATGCAGTGATATATCCCCTTCCCCCCGCTTGGGTTAAAAATCAACTGTGCGCGGAATGGCGCGGTGGAACGCTATTGTGGTTTGAGGGCGCGGGTATCACAAAAAACAAAAGGGGAAGAGGGAAACTACTTCAAGTGCCACAGGAAGGCCATGAAAGCCTCCCCCTGCAAGAACAACATCATACCGAGCAGTTTGGTGCAGACAGCGTAATGGCCGTCTGCACCAAACCCCCATTACTATGCGCAGGGTCGAAAGAATATAAGGGTTGTGGAAGGAAACTGTCCTGTGGGCCAAACACACCCCCACTAAATACATGTAGCTACGGGGTGAAGAAAAATGAAATGGTCGCAACAAACCTAATCCGAGCGAAAACCTCATCAAATGCTCAAACGGGATGAGGTAATGCAATATAAGCCTACCTGGCACTGCTGCGTAATCGATGGGATGAAACACGATCAAGCTCCCACAGTTGTGCCACCTGGACGTGGGTACACCGACATCGGGGTACGAACGAGCTCAAGAGCACGACAACGCACAAGAGCGACAGTGAGCAACAGTCCAAAATCGAATAATAGAAAATAAAATAATCCAAACGAACCCAACCCCATATATATATATGGTAAACACGCGCGGCGTGGAAAAGTATCGGACGGTGGAGAGTTTTGGATTGGAAGTCGTCAGCATATTTATTTCCGCAACGGTGGAAGGCCAAACCATAGATCCATCCGCGGGGATAACCGGGAGACACACAATAACGCGCGTCAGAGCTTAAATACATCAGAGCAAAAGCGGAACAGGAGCCGCAACGGCAGATACATAAAGGACAAGTCATTCCGCCATAGGCAAATTCTTTATCGGAAGAGAAATGACTAAGAGATCGGCAAGATTAGTGTTTCTTTCATCCGCAACGACGGAAACGTAAAGGACGTGACCTTCCGCAACATCGGGGCTTTAAAATGATTAGAAAACCGGAACGATAAAGCTTTCCGCAGCCGCAACGGCGGAAGCCCAAGGCTTACGGGACCAATGAAAATAACACGGCGGGGTTGAAAAACCAAAGCGGTGCTCGAGGAAGTTAGCAGTTCACTGTCCGCAACTGCGGAGAAGGTATCAATAAAAGCTCCGATGTGAAAACTGAAACCCAGCCGATTAAGCCAACCGCGTCGGAGAAAATTAACGAGGCCAAAACCGATTATCTATCCGCAACGGCGGGGGGGAAAAGGCAAATACATTTCCGATTCAAACAAGCTGAGAACGAATTTAAAAGCAGCGATGAAGTTCGAACAAACAGTGGATTGTTTCAAGCGTCATAGGAAAAATCAAAACAATTGGTAGATCAATCCCAGCATTAGAACATCATTAGATCCAATCAAACAAGAAAATCAAACTAATCCAAACAAAAGGAGGGTCCCAATTTTTTTTGGAATTTTGGGAAAATGTTGCAGCTGCAACACATTCATCAATTTACCATCCACCTTTACAGATGTGTTGAAACATTTAACAAATAAAGATTGATCCATATTTGTTTGAACATCAAAGGGATCGACCTTATTGGTACCATCATTACTAATATGAGTATCTACAGGTGAACTTGCTTCCTGTAATTTACTATCCCCTAGCTCAACCTTATGAATATCATCCATCTCAGATTTTAATGGAGCTTTACGCTTCCTACGAGTTTTAGGAGGAGGATTTGGCCAATACTGTGTTGACCCTAGCTTATTTTCAACCAAGAATTCATCCCAGGATCTACAGCTAAGAGATAACTGATGTTGGATTAGAATTTTAATCAGACCGTGGTGGAAGAAGCTCCTATCAGGGTTGCCTATAGTACTTTGCATTGAATGCGCCATTTTCTTCAAGCTTTGAAGTAAGTAAAAAGTAAGATTGAGCTTACAACCCTTCAACGCTAATAATAATCATAGATGGTAATAATAAAGATGAGAGAGACGGCTGTCACAAGAGACATACCTGACTAGGATTTCATAAGACGCTCGCCATTCTGGTTTTAAGAATTTAACTGAAACCCCAACTTTTAACTTTGCATTGGCGGGTAAGGGTAACAGTAATGACCTACACCTTTTCTTATTGACCTTTCCTCCTTCAAACCAATGTTCTCTGGTCTGAGGAAGCTTTGTTGCTTCTGCAATCTTATCCTCATCAATTATAAATTTAAAACCCCCAATTTGAGCTACACTCTCCCTCAATCTCATAGCGAATTGTTTGGTAACTTCTGTATTATGACCACTAAAACATCTGAAAAACGAACCCCATCCTATCTTTTCGAACAATACATCGACTTTCTCATAAGCTTCGACCAGCTCAGGCCCTGAAATCTCGAATTGGTTGAGAGGAGCCATTGTCTCCTCACTGCAACTTTGGTTTTGGTTTGAAATGAATGTGGTTGTGAAAATCAAAGGATTAGGTATCCAAGTGAAAGGCATTATGTGAAATGTCAAATCTCCAATTGATTCATACGTGACAGGAACGAGAACCCCAAATTTGGCCATGGTAACTAAATCTTGAAATAATGAGAACAAATGCTAGCGTTTTGGTGCTATGAGTAATGAATAAACTAATCATAACTAACCAATCCTTCAGAAAACATTATGTTAATACTTTGAATTCTAACTGAACTTCCATATCCGAAGTAATTCAATTCAGGGATCGACAACAGAAGCATTGATAATACACAATCTAGAATGATAGCTTCGCACAGGTGCCATAAGTGGAAATAGCTATCAGTCATTTATGAAATTGAATTCTAATGACATGATTTCATCATTAAACCAACAAATGTTAGTTAAATTGATAGGTGTCAAAAGAATAAAACCAAAATCAATTATCAATGTGATCTCAATCTTTTACATAGTGATTCAAAAATATTATTATCATTGAAACCCCTATAAGCATACGTTATCAATTCGATCATTCATGCCCTGAACCATAAACTCAACTGTCAATTGATAATAAATAAGGCTTACATGTGGAGGGCAACCATACTCATGAATCAGATAATGTGAAGTCGTCATTATAATTCATAATGTCTCCTAGGGTTTTGTAATTACAACTAAGTACTAAGATCAACTTTAGATAATG
>LPNX010628318.1:144166-205146 GCA_001517045.1 Pseudotsuga menziesii
ATAATTATAAAAATTACAAAAACTTATAATAATAAATATGTTATTTAAACCAAATCTGTAGGATGTTCAAAATGTATTCTCATTTTAATCCTAAGAATTAATTAGCAAGCTATATCTTAAATCTCATGAATCAATATATAATCAAATCAATTAATAATAATGACAAAAATTGATTATATATAAAATTTACAAGATTTACAGCTGCTAATTTATCAAATTTATGAAAATACTTCATAAATTTCTAATACGATTCTTATCTCTTCTGAAATTGAGAGTACCTTCAGACTCAAAGATTTTGAAGGCACTCTTAAATAATCTTTTAAAATAAATCATAGAAGAGAACTAATCATTTTTTTCGGCATAATAGAAAAAATGAGAGGGTTGTTGCTGACTGCCAACAAATGGCGATGACCTGGGCGAACCAGTTATCTCTGCTCATATAGTTTTCAAATGATAGTATAAACAAAATCTTAAAAACCTATTCAAAAACAATAAAAAATTCTCTGTCTAAGTAAAAACCATTATTCTGATGTATATTCGCAAGTATAATTCAGAAATATCTCATCCTTTTAAATAAAAATCTTGTTAAAGATAAACTTAGAAATATCCTAATCGAAATAAAGTACTTCATAGTAAAAATAATCTGTACCATTAGTATAAGATATAGAAATTTAATTCTCTGAAAAATTTCTAGAATCTGTTCCACGAACATAATAATTTTCTTTCCTTTTTTTTTTTTAAACTTAAAACAATTACTCTGACTGAAGACTACCATCTAGGTATGATAACCCGATGTGATAGTATCATTCACGAGAGCTACATAGAATAAGCAATCCGGCTCGTGATGAGACCTCTTGTCTCTTGATTATTTAACCAAGAGCCATCCACGGGGACGTCACTTAGTGAACCTCTCACATAGCACGTGTGATCGTGGGATATTAAAGAATACCCTTAATTTCGAGAGATATTGACCAAAACTCTTTTTGTTGAAACCCCCTCCCAATACTTAAAACCTCCTTTGTAGCCCTTTTTATAGCTCAATCCTTATAAACCACCCTACCCAGTCCCGCCTTAAACCCCTCATCCCCCCAGTACCTGCAATATATTGGTTCAATTTTTGATAATTTTAAAACCCACAATATGAACTAACGTGATAGTATATTGGTCAACAAGTGAAGCCCCCGTGGAGCCATCACCCTGATGATCAGAAATGAAGTTATCATAGACAACACTAATGATCATGATTAGGCCGGCTCGTGATGAGACCTCCTATTCTTCAATCAAAATTATGTTTTACTTTATTTAATTTTAAATTTTAAATTTTATAAAATAAGAGATCATTACCTAGCATGGTGACCAAATGGTAATGCCAGTCACTAATATCACCAGAAAATGAATCTGCTGGATCTTGATGAGACCCCCTATCTCTTGACCTTACGACCAAGAGCCATTATTGGTTTCCTAATAATGTCATGCGAGTGATATTTATGATCCTGATCAGATTGGCTTATTACTAAGACCCTCTGTCTCTCATTTTAGCATTTTATTGAATGGAACAGATTCTAAAAAGTTTTCAGATTGTAAATAACTTTTAAAAACAATGACTGATAGTAGAGATCCATAAGAATTTTTCAAAGTACAAGTTTCGAAAAAGACATTAATTAGCTATCCCAACTATTATAAGAAAATAGAAGAGTGAGGAATAATCTGAATTAATACTTACAAATATTTACAAATAATAATAGGTTCTTAATAGACTTAAGAAACTTTGATCATTCTGAACCAATTAAAAGATTTAGTCTAATATCATAATTTTAAACTAATGAACAAACTGGTTTTTAAAACACAAGACTTATTCATTTACACTTATCCTCTCAATTGACACATGTACATTAATGACTGATTATTTTAAATCATATATATAGAAATTTGATAGTCCTTAATACAAATTATCTGTTAATACTTGATTAAGAAAATCAAAAACTAGTTGCAAGAGTAGAATGATGTTTGAAATGTACATAAGTATCATGAATTTATCATCATCCTTTATTTGATAAAAAAATTTACAAAATATTGACAATTTTATAAGAAAAATATATATATGAAAATTTAAATGAAATTATTTACAAACAGAAAACAAGCTTATATACACAGTTATACACATTTTTAGGGTCTAAAAAATCAGCAGAAATATTTTTTTAAGATCAGTCCATTCACTGGGAATGTTTCAAACTGACCTTCTAGGGTTTGCAAACAAAAGGTACTTGGACCTATCTTTTCAGCAATAACAAAGGGACCTCACAAGAGTTTTTGAAACTTAGTGTGATCTCCTTTTTCCTCATGAACTTTATCCCATTTTAAAACTAAATCTCCCACCTGAAATTCTCGATTAGAACTTGAGGATTGGTCAAACCAGGACTTCACAATTTGTTGATGGTTTGTAAAATGTTGCTTTGACTTGTCTCTTTCTTCCTCAAGTTTTAACAAAGTATTGATCCTTTTTTCCATTGCTGGAGAATTTTCATCTTGAACAGACTAAGCTAACTGTAATGAAGGTAAAAATAAATTCGATGGTAAAATAGCTTCAGTTCTATAAACCAAGAAGAAGGGTGAGTTACCTATTACAGATTTAGGAGTTACCTTGTCTGCCCAAAGGGCATTAAATAATTTTGTATGCCAATCACGATGGTGAGCTTAAATAGTTCTTTTGAGAATTTTCAATAAATTTTTGTTTGTTGATTCAGCTAAACCATTTCCATGAGGAGGATAGTTAGCTAAATACCTAACTCTTATTCCCTTCTCTAAGGCAAATTGAGTTAACTCAACTGATGAAAAATATGAAGCATTATCAAAGACAAGGGGATCTGGAACACCAAATCTCTTTATGATAAAAGATTCCAAAAATAATATAACCTGATTGGTGTTTACAACCCTCAAAGGTGCAGATTCTTCCCAACGAGTAAAATAATCAGTTGCAGTTATTATATACTTGTGTTGCATAGAAGAGGGAGGGTTTGTTGGTCCTACTATATCAATACCCCATTGATGAAAAGGTCTTTCTACTGAAACAGGTTGTAAAGGGAAAGCAAGCTTCTTAACTCTTCCTGCAGCAAGTTGACATTCCTGACACTTTCTAACAAAAGCATAGGAATCTCGAAATAAAGTAGGCCAATAATAGCTAGCCCTAAGAACCTTATGTGCCGTAGTTTCTCCACCAAAATGACCACCTGCTGGTCCAAAATGTAATTCTTTCAAAATCACTTTTGTTTCATCTTTATCTAGACATCGAAGCAAAATTCTGTCTAAATTTCTCCTAAAAAGGATGTTATCGATTAATAAATAAGGAGCAGATTTCAACCTAAGTGCTCTCCTTTTCCTTGGTTCCAAGTAATCATGAGCAGTTCCTGTTTTCAAAAGTGTTCTTATATCTGTATACCAAGAATCCTGTGGTGGAGGATAGAAGTAAATTTCCCTCGTAAGTAAAACTTCATCAATGACAGCTTCAGAATTATTATTAGGTAGATGAGCTACTTCAATAGCAAGTTTACATAATCCTTGACCCTTGACTACTGTTGAAGGTTTAATTTCCAAGTCATACTCTTGAAGAGATGTCATCCATGGTGCCCTTTTCTCACCTAAATCTTTTTGCACTAGCAAATTTCTGACTGAAGGATAAGGAACTATCACTTTCATTCTAGATTTCAATAAATATGGACGAAAGTGTTTGACAGCTTTAAAAATAGCAAAAGCTTGCTTATCAACTTCATGGTAATTAAATTCAGCACCTTTAAAATTTGAACTCATAAAAGAAATTGGCACTTCATTATTTTGTTGATTTAGTTGAGTTAAAACTGCTGCATATGATATATCAGAAGCGAAAGTATACAATATGAAATCTTTATTAAAATCTGGGCTCAAAAGACTAGGAGCTTCTGAAATAGCTTCTAAAATTTTCTGAAATGATTCTTTTTCAATTTTTCCCCAATTAAAAATAGCATCCTTCTTAATCATTTTTTGTAAAGGACGGATGATTTCAGAAAAAGTGGGGATGAATCTTCTGATAAAATTTATTTTACCAAGAAATTATTGCATTGCTTTCTTGCTAGAAGGGTAAGTTATTTTTGAAATAGCTTGGGTTCGTTGGGTTTTGAAACCACAAAACCTAATAAAATACCTTCTGAAACAACAAATATTGTTTTCTTAGGATTTAAGGATACTCTGAATTTTCTACATCATTCAAATACCTTTCTAAGATGATTAATATGATCATGTCGACATTTAGAATATACAGTAACATCATCTAAATAGACAACTACTGAATGATTAATTAAGCCTCTAAAAGCAATATCCATTTCCCTTTGAAAAGTTGCCCCAACATTGATTAACCCAAAGGGCATCTTTCTGTAAGCATATGTTCCCCATGGAGTTATAAAAGTTGTTTTCAATTGATCATCTAGGGAAACCAATATTTGGTTGTATCCCGAGGAACCATCAAGAAGTGATAGTATCTCAGACCCATAAACTTTTTGAAGAATTTGTTCCATGGGAGGAACTGGGTAATTATCCTTTTCGGAAGACTTATTAAGATTTCTAAAATCAACACATAATCTAATATCACCATTTTTCTTCCTAACTGGAACTAGGCTGGCTACCCACTGAGTATGCCAAATAGGAAAAATAATCCTAGCAGCTAACAGTTTATTTAGTTCCTTCTTAATTGTTGGTTCTAATGATGGATGATATTTCCTTAGTTTTTGTTGAAAAGGTTTTGACTCTTGTTTGATTGGAATTATGTGTTGCATGACTTGTGTATTGAAGGTTTTCAAATCATCATATGTCCATGCAAAGACATCCTTAAATTATTTAAACAATTTTATGAATGCTGTTTTTTCTGCGTGAGTGCAATCTATTCCTAGATTTACAGTTTGAGGATTCAGTTCTGTTCCTAAATTTATGGTTTCATATTTCATTTGAGAGCTATTGGTTTTACAATTAGGAATATATTTGAATTTATCTTGAAGATCAAAGAACTTTTCTAATCTCAAAACTGAATTAGGAATTGGTTTTACCTTCTCAAAAGCTTTTTCAACTGAACAAAAACCATTTATTACCGAAAAATCGCGCAGATTTTCGTCATGTGTAACTTCATCAATGGCTGAATCTTTAAATGTATCATCATTTGTTAGGAAATTCAACACCTGCACATCATTATCAAACACACGCCAGTTAAAGATATTATCCGGTATAGAAGGCCTAAAAATCAATTCAACTGAAAAGAAATCTGGTGTAAAATTTTCTGATGGGATTAATTTAGATGCTACATTCGCTAATAAATCCGCCTCTTGGTTTTGAATTCTTGGAACTTAAATTATGTTAAATGCATCAAAATGTGAGATGATATTCCATACCTCTCGTTGATAATTCTGTAAATGTTCAGAAAGGCAGTGAATAGAATTATGGACCTGTCTGACGATGATTTCAGAATCACCATATGCAATTAACACTTTGATATCCAAATCAATCGTTTTTTTCAAACCCTGTATTAAAGCTTCATATTCCACAGTATTGTTTGTACAATTAAATTCCAGCTTGCAAGCTATACATGTTTTATTTCCTTAAGGGTCTATTAGCAGGTAACCAGCTCCTGCTCCTTCTTTAGACTTCGCCCCATCGAAATATAAAGTCCAAGTAGAACTATTAACAACTACTTTACTTTCTATAATATTTACAATATTATGATTATCTACATCATTTATAATCTCCTTAAATGAAGAGTCATGAGAAATAGTTGTCACATTAAGAATTTCTAATTGCTGTCTATTTTTAGAAAAAACAGAATTTTCAGATTTAAAGTTACCAAATCCTAGTTCATACATGTAATTCCCTGTAATGGATTCTGAAAATAAAACTGGTTCACTAGGATCATGTAATTCTGTCACAATATGTTTCATATATCTTTCTCTGTTTATCTTAATTTGACTTGAATTTCCATTCTTAGGTAACCATAAAGTTGACCAGTCTGTAGCAAAGAATCCATTTAATTGTTGAGACCAATCTCTACTAAAAAACAACCCATACGCATCAGGAATATCTGCAACCACAATTTCTATAATTTGAAAAACCAAAGGGTTACAGGAAATCCTGACTAAAACATCTTTCATCTCTCCTACAACCCTCACATTTGTCCTCTCCAATTGAGTTATTTGTGAATTTGATGGAACATATTTTACATTCAGCCTTTTGCATACAAATAAAGGCATTACATTGGAAGATGCTCTGGAATCAACCATGCAATTATGAACATTCCTATTAAAAATCTCGAAGGTAAGTAGGAATGGAGGAGTTGTTGAATTTGAATTTGTTCCTATTAGTGAGGCTTTTTCAACTTTGACTTTCCTTTATCATTTGATGTTAAATCATTATTAGAATTGTTAGCAGCTGCACTTTGTTTAGCATTAGGAATTATTGAACTCATGGCAGGATTTATAATAGGACTATTTGGCATTGGGTAAATTTGAAGAAGATCATACATACTGATGTTTGCACATATCTTCTTTAAAAGAAAAATATTCCAGGCGACTTTCTTATGTGCAATGGATCTGAAGTGATATTAAAAAGCAGAAAGGGACTTCAAATATTTGGAATGGACTTCTCAATGCCTTTAAAATTTGTGGTAATTGGCTTTCCTGGGTGATTGGATACAGTCGATCCATTCGGCTGGGGGAGGATCCTATTATTAGGGGTCCCATTCTTTATAAACTTTTTGATATCTTGAAATATATCCTTCGCTCCAAAGGTTGTCTTTCTCTGAATCATATTGTTTGTCCTCCCATGAAAGTTGGAATACCACATGGATAGATTTCAGCATCTCAATGGGGTTATATGGATGCTTGGGTATTGAATGGTTGCAATATATTATGGAGCTCCAAAATGGATCATTTTTTTATTGATGATTGTGCTGATGTGCTCAAATGGTCATTCAATTTGAACACTGGACAATTGACAACTTCCGTTGCACACCTGCAACAATCAGAGGAGATCATATTCAATCCTCTGTGGTGGCATATTGCTTTATGGTCTTGGAAAACCCCATTAAAGCTTAAAAATTTTCAATGGTGTGCTTTTGACAATTGCCTGCTGACCTGGGACAACCTCCTTCGGAGGAAAGTGAATCGCCCGAGTTGTTGCTTTATGTGTGGATCAGATGAGGAATCTATTTTCCATATATTTGTCACATGTCAGCTTGCTAAGTAGGTTTGGAATTTGGTTTCATAGGAATTGAACTATTCAGCCTTCTGGAAGGGAGGTTCTCTGTCAGATTGCTTCATCTCCTGGAAACGGTTTGTGCTTGCATGGAAGTCTTTGCCCTGCTTCATCTCATGGGAAATCTGGTTACACCGCAACATGCATAATTTTTAAAACAAACATGTATCTGCCTTATCTATATGTTACAAGGGTTTGGTTGCTTACAAGGAATGCCTTGAGGGAAATATGATAGGTGTTGAAGCCTTCTAAAGCAGTCCAGTCATTGGAACCAATTTTATTTGACAAACCTATGGCGTTTTTTGATGGCTCATCAATTCAGAATTCTCTCTCTTGCACAATGGGAGTTATGTTGTTTTTTAATCCACATTGTTACTAAAAGTTATGGATGTGCCGTGGATCAAGTTCTAACACTATGGGGGGCTTCTCTCCTTATGGATCCTTCTGCATTTCTCCTCCAGCATTGCCTTGGATGGGATTTGTGTTTTCGACAACTCGAAGGTTTTCATTGGTTGGGTAAAGAATGATTGTGGTATCCATATCCTTCATTCATCTTTCGGATTGGATAAAAATGACTTGGTTGTTGATAAATCCGTTTCAAGATATCTCTTTCTCGCATTTTTTCAGGTCTTTTAACCGATTGGCTAACCTGCTTTCGAAAAAAGGTCATCGGGCGGATTTCAGATTTTTCTTTTTCGAGCGGTGGGAAGGTGGATCTTGGGTCTCTGAGGGAAGCCATCGAACTATCTTCTGCTGATCCTTTGGTCCTTGCTCCATCGATACTTTTTGGTCTAATTTGCAAGAATCTGCCCCTTTTCTAGGATAGTGATCTGGTTTTTTCTCAAGTTCGGATCTACTATGTTGTCCAAATTTTGGTGTCTTTTTTTCTTAACTATCATCTGTCTCAACTCGTCTATGGACTTTCATGGTGTAGGCTTTGTGCCAAACACTCTTATACATATATAAAGTATAGTTATTTTTTTGGGAAAAAAAAGGTGGGACATCACTTTGTAGTATACAAGTTGTCACTAGTGTGTCCGACATGGAATGAAAAAAATATGAAACGAGCATATTGAGTTGGATGATATGAAATGAAAACAATTGTTTGATTAAACGATAAATATCATATTAATATTTGTTTATTTTGTTTAATGTAAATGTAAATATTAACTAGCACATTTACATAGTTCGGAATTTTATGTTTTATTTTTTACATTTTTTTAGTTAAAGATATTTAATTCCGATTTATCTATATTTAGCTACATGTTATCATTGGTATTCTTTCTGTTATCCATTTATCAAGCTTTAGTAATATATATATATATATTATCTCACATTCTTTTAGTTATCTACCATGAACGATTGGTTGTCCATTCACCAGATACTAGTTGTTTATATATAAAATTGTTTATTTCAAATTTTGAACGATTTCCATAGAATCAATCTCGACAGTACACTTGTCTCATCCTTGTGAAATCCTGAAAAAAATAGGGAGTAAATATATATACAAGCACAACCACTTAATTTGTGTTTAGTGAACGTCGATAGACCGCAACTTCACGAAATTATACGTTATCCATGTATCAACTATTAGTCCACCCCAAATTAGATTTTACCCATGCATTCATGCATCAACTACGACTTATTCATTTATCAATCATTAGTTATTTTTTATATATTTTTTTATCTCTCACGTTCTTCTAGTTATCTGCCATGAATTGTCGGTTATCCATTCATGAGCTACGAGTTATCCATGTATCAACTACCAGTTATCCATTCATCAAATACCAATTATTTTTCATATATATATATATATATATAATAGTTTTTTTTTTTTTTGATTTCAAACGACTGCTTGATAGAATCAATCTAGACCTATGTAGCATGAGTACTCGTACCTGGGGGTAGGGTACGTGTCCCCTTGTCGGGTACTTGGGTACATGTAAGGTACATTTCCTATCGTACCCTCATGTACCTCGTACTGGATCCATGTACTCGAGACGTCGCTATAAGAAAAAGGGGTACTTATAGTCTAAATGGTATGACATACCTCATGTTTGGGTACTCTAAGGGTACGACTGACACAACAAAATGCAAATTTGTTGGGGAAAATGTATGTAAATATTATGTTGAAAATTAATAAAATGTTCCAAGATGGTTGTGTACATAGCACTAGAGGGCGTATGATTCCACCAAAGGGGAAGAAGAAAGAAGCCTATGGGGAAACTAAATCTTATGGTGCCAAGTGTCAACCTTAGAACTCATCCAAAATATGTCATGTGCTTTAAATTAGCCAATTAATTCTTTTTTTACTTTACCCAATCAGTGAATGCATGTGTAAGGTTGGTGGGAAAATTCACTTCATGTAGTTATTGAAGCATCAGGGTGGTGACAATTATGTCATCTTTCAATAATTCTTTTCTTCTATGGTCAGAAGTTATGTTAGTTGTCTTTTAACCATCATGTCTTATCCCTTCGAGTCAACACCCTTTTGATCATTCTCCCATGCATGTTCCTACACTACATATCGTTTCCCATTGATGTTAGGTACCATTACCAAACTATGTTGAACCCATAAATTCGAATTTAGAGACATAGATAAATTTTGGGAAGGGAAGATTGATGGTTGTAAGTGAACAGAGAGGTTGGGAAAGCTAGGAACTCTTACCCATTGAGTTCTACCACCTGTGAATGATTTAGACTCCATAGTTAATAGTACAAATGGTTCTCTAATAGCATACAACATATTGGGCTGTTACTGCACATACTGGTAAGCAATGTAAGGGTTGGATTACCTGAGGGAAATGTACATCAGTGAAGGGGAATTCCTTCCTTGTGTTGTGCGGGGAAGTTGGAAGGAGTGCCATGGTTGTGATGGCTGAGTGAGACCTCTGTATGAGTTTTGGCTAAGCAAGGTGAGTAGAAGGGGTTGTGGGTTGAGAGAGAGAGAATCTTATAGGTGTTTCCTTCAGTTGGTGGCCTCATAGCCTAGCTTGGGGGAGGCCTCTAAGAACATAAAGAGTATATGTTGGACAAAGTGC
Source organism: Pseudotsuga menziesii (assembly GCA_001517045.1). NCBI lineage: Eukaryota > Viridiplantae > Streptophyta > Pinopsida > Pinales > Pinaceae > Pseudotsuga > Pseudotsuga menziesii. The sequence continues at coordinate 154,471 of LPNX010628318.1, forward strand.
CTATGGTTGGGTGGAAAATCACTCTTACACAACTAGTTGCTTGGATATCCTTTTGTTAAAGATAAGTATTCTTTTGTTTATGATGTGTAATGATATTCATTTATATTCTTGTAGCGATTAAGCTTGCATATGCATGCTAGATGTGTGTGTAGATCTTCATTTCCACTGTGTATTTTGATTTTGCACTTGCACACACGTTTTTATTGTCACAGAATTCATAATTATGGCCATTGAGTAAAATTTTAGAGACCCTAAATCAACTCATGTCCCTTCTTGTCGGTCAGAGTGAGGAATGGGGACGTGACAGTTGCTATGAAAGAAAAAAGAAGGTTGATTTGTTATTTTTAATTTTTTACATCGGGGTTGCTTCAGTTAGCAATCGATAAGAGAATCAATTCAAAATCCATTGCATCTTATCCTAATGCTTTCTCAGATTCCAAGACTGAGAATAAGGATCATGTGGAATTGTTCATCTTAGCTTAACCAAATGAAAATGAAAAGGAAATATCAATTCTTTGGCAGGTACCTTAGTATGTAATACTGACAACAACAAAAGTAATATTCAATGTCACTGTATTAGAATTTCCTTATTCACACAAATCTATTTCTATGAAGTTAGTTGTTCAAGCAATATGGCGTTAGACATCTGTCGAAGGTTTCTCTCCTTCCTTCTTTTTACCTAATAAATATATATCATGAGTAATAGCTTAGGCTATTGGATTTATTCAATATTGAGTCTGACAGTGATTAAATGTTTTAGTGTAAACATGTGATTTGATCACCAATTTAATTGTGGGTATCATTGGGAACCAACTATCAACAACAAAGAGGTCATTTTTATTTGCACTAGGAGGCATTATTGGTATGATGTTAACGACGTGGCTTAGTACATGTTTCAAAGATGGAGATGATCCCAATGTTGAATATGATAGTGTGAGTCTTAATTCAGAATTTCAATCCTACATCATATGAAATGGGGAAGCAAGCTTTTAGAACATGGTGATAAAAGTATATTTCTGTCAACCCCTCTACTTGATGTACATTATAGTTGACTCACCTGACATAACTTAGAGATTGTCCAAACTTTAGCAATGATTGTATGTAAATATAAGGCAATATTATTGTACCAAGAGAAGTCGAGTACTTTATAGCCCCATCTAAGTGGGGATATCTTCATTACTTCCTTTGCAACACTAAAATAGACTTTGGCACAAAATAATAAATGACTGAACATATATTATAGACATTACATGAATCTATATTAACTTCGGACCTATTTTTTATTTATTTATTGTTCTTGATAAATTAACAATGAAGATGGATTTACACTAGTGAATTTATGTTACAAGGAAAATGATTTTTCATGTCAACTGGCAAAGTAAACATGGCTGTTCAAAAGGGATGACATGCTTAGAATTGCTTTCCATAACTATGGTTGAATGCAAACGCCTTACAGATCAATTAATCTAGATATCTATTGTATCTACCTTATTTTACGGATTTACCTTCCCCATAAGACAATTACAATAGGATTCCTCCAGTCACAAACATTGCATATAACTTAAATGGAACCCTCACCATTATAAATAGGAAATAAATAAATACAACTGAGAAATATACTCTAAAACCTAGAAAAACAAGTAATTCTAAACACTTGGCCATCTTGCATTACCATGCAGGTATTGCAGGTGCTTGACTAATTCTTTAGCTTGACGATGATGACAATGGGAATTCATAAAGCTAGATTTTGCAAGCCTTTCTTTCACTTGAATACTTTGGTGAATTACCATTCAAGCATCTTCAATTTTATAGGGAGCTATGACCGAACAAACCTTTTTCAACTCGTAAAGCTAACTATTTTAAGTGCATTTGACCCTCATCTCTCATCTAACAATGGAAGGAGTGACCATCTAATAGGAAGGGCTCAAAATAGTTTTCTAGTTAAAATAGTCAATACAAAGTTGTGATGGTCACTAGAAGCAAGACTTAATAATAGGTAGGTTGCTTAGAACCCAAAGCATAATCTATAACCCCCAATGATTATTGTATTCAATCCAAAATATTCAAGATTGTAATACCCCAATTTTGATTTGGAATGTATTTAACCAAAATTATGTAAATGATGTAATTATGCTAGTATGAATTCCTAGTGCAGATCTCAAGGCCAATACCCAACTACTAAATGGCTAGGCATGTATGATGTATATATTTTTATTTGGAGTGTATGATTGGCTTATCATGCCAATTCGAAATGTATGCTAATATTATGTTGGAAATTAATAAAATGGTCCAAGATGGTTATGTAAAGAGCACTAGAGGGGCTATGATTCCACTAGAGGGGAAGAGGAAGAGGGGCTTAGAACTTATCCAAAATCTGCCATGTGCTTTAAAGGATCCAATAAATTCCTTTTTACTATTAAACCTAATCATTGAATGCATGTGGGAGGTTGGTGAGAAAAGTCACTTCATGTAGTTATTGAAGCATGGGGATTGTGACAGTTATGTCAGTTTTTAGTAGTCATTTTCTTCTATGGTCAGAAGCTATGTTAGTTGTATTTTCACCATCATGTCTTATCCCTTTGAGTCAACACCCTTTTGATCATTCTCTCATGCATGTTTCCAATACTATGTAGAGTTTCCTATTGATGTTCAACACCATTACCAGACTATGTGAAAGCCATAAATTTGAATTAGAGACATAGATGAATTTGGAAAGGGAAGATTGCTGGTTGTAAGTGAGCAGAGAGGTTGGGTAAGCTAGGAACCCTTACCCACGGAGTTCTGCCACCTATGAATTCTTGAGAAGCCAAATTTAACACTACATGAGGTTCTCTAATAACATACAATAGATTGGGATCTTACTACACACACTAGTAAGCACTGTAAGGGTTGGATCCCTGAGGGAACTGTGGATCAGTGAAGGGGAATTCCTTCCTTGTGTTCTGTGGGGTAGTTTGAAGGAGTTCCATGGTTGTGATGGTTGAGTGATATCTATGTATGTGTTTTCGCTGAACAGAGTGAGTAGAAGGGGTTTTGAGTTGAGAGAGAGAAACTTGTAGGTGTTTCCTTCACCTTGGTGGCCTCTGAGATGAGAAATAGTATATGTTGGACAAAGTGCCTATGGTTGGGTGGAAAATCACTCATACACAACCAGTTGCTTGGATTTTTTTTGTTAATGATAAGTATTCTTTTGTTTATGATGTGTGCCTATATTTATTTATATGCCTGTAATGATTAAGCTTACATATGCATGCTATATGTGTATGCAGATTTTGATTTATGTTGTGTATTTTGATGCTACACCTACACACATTTTTATTGTTATGGAATTCATAATTATGGTTATTGGTCAAATTTTGGAGAGCCTAAAGCAGTTCATGTCCCCTCTTGTCAGTCGTATTAGGGGATGGGGATGTGAAAAAGGTATGGATTGCATTCTATATGCAAGGAAACAAATTCCACTCTTCATTCTTCACTCTTCTTCTAGAAGGGCCTCGCTATCACCTTTGGCACATCACTATTGTTCACAATCAAAATGAGCAGGACAATTACATAATGATGGTTTACTTTGATTTTGATCCAAATTTTTTTCACAACAGTTGTTGATTCAATCATGGATTACAAAAGAATTCATTAACCAAACTATTGGGAGAATTATAAATTCCAAGCATAAATGCAACCAACAGAAAAATGGCACTTGTATCCATAAAGTACTCATTTCACATTCACAATAAATCAAACATCTACAACACATTTCAAACAGTACATCATTTCATCTAAACTCTTCTTGCTTCTACACAAATGCAAACTCTTCCTTTTTCATTATTCATTGTTTTGCAGCTGTATTTTAAAGAAGAAGGAAATATGCAGTGGTATTTTTTATTCTCGACAGTTTCAGACCTTGAAGCAGGTCTATCATCAGGAGAGGCTTCCGTGGAAGTCTTCACGAAGTTAAGCTTACTCTTTTAATTTTTATTAATATTCATTTATTAAGTAGATTAGGGTTTCAATGTTTTCGGTTTAAAATTCGTTTTATTAAATTTTTTAATTTTAATTATTGACAATGTATTTTTTAAGGTTTTTTTAATTATTTAGTTATCTTAATGTTAAATAACACATACAAATCAAAGTACAAACACAAGTAGAGAAATTAAAACCTATTGTCTACACTCTACTCAAACCCTCTAATCGATAAGAATTAAGCTTATGAAATCTTATAACTACGAGCCCACTTGTGAGAGAGGGAGACATATATTGTTTGAAGAATTCAAGGAGAAAAAAACACTATAAAGCAAATTTATAAGGAACTTCTATCTCTAAATTTGATTGGAGCACATGTATACTTTGTTATTGTATTAATTTTTTTTTTTAATTATGATCTTACTTGCCTTTGTTTTTAAGTTGTTTGATACCCATGCCTTTCATTTAATTTGTAAGGATCTTATCATTTTCCCTTATTTTTCACTTACAACTTTATTATCTTTATAATGTTAATCCTTCAATTATTTGTCTATTATCATATCTATGCATTTCATTAATAACCTTGTTTGGGATATTTGTGACAAGTTTTGGGCATTCATTGGGATAAATGATTTTACTATAAAAACAAAAGATTTACAAGGATTAAAATGATCAGATCTATGTATGTATGTGTGGGATAAAATACTTTTCACAATTTTTTAGTTGTTTGGATAAAAGAAGTTTATACATGAAAGTCTTAGACATAAACAATGTTGTGTATACCTAAATATATTAATAAATATGAGATGATAAATACTTAAATAAACAAGGTTATGTATATATAAATATACTAACGAATATATATAATTAATATAAAAATAATGAATTGGTTAAAGAAAAAATAAAATGTAATAATCAAAAGGAAATGAATTGTAATGAATAAAATATATTTAGCGGAGTGAATAAATAATATTGAAAAGTAAATGTTAAGTAAGATGAGTAAGGCCAAGAAAAGTAATATGAGAGGACGAGTAAAGAAGAAATGACCAAAAATAAGGGCAAGTAGTAAAAATATATAGATAAAATTATAAATGATTAAATGTAAACTTAGGACTAATAATTCATATTCGTTTTGTTTTGCGTGCAAAATAATTGAAAAAGACTGTAAGGCCATTCATAGAGTCCTTGCTAGTCGATGGCAGGGACTAATAAAAGAAGGCGGAGATAAAATGAAAATGTAATGTATACATTTGGTATATGGAAGAGTTAATAAGAAATAAATATAAATAGAAGATGGGTTTACAAAAAGTTTAAAAAAAAAGTATAGTAAGTATATATATATATATATAACACTAATATAGATAGTGATTAATGGAAATAGATTGTGATTAATGAGAAACAAAATGATATGAGCAAGAGCTAGAATAATTTATAATAATTTATAACAAAGGTAAATACCAACATGAACAAGTAGGAAAATAAAATTATAGTGAATAAAATAATTAAAAAAATAAAATACTTTATGAGTAGGAAGTTAAACTGAAAACAGGTACAAGTTAAGGAGTAACGAGACTTTAGCTATAGGGAGATAACAAGTACAAGTGAAGGAGCAAGGAGATAAAAATGCATGTAACCTTAGCCATGAGCTCATTTGGTCTCTGTGGAGTTTAGTCCTCATGAGGTCTTATGTTCAAACCTCATGGTTAGAGGTAGCAATGGCTGGGCAGCGTGGAGGTTTGATGGACGACCTTGATAGAAGTCTAGTTTCAATTCCTGCGGGAAGGTGCGGGAAAGGATACCGCACCCCATAAAATTCCTGTACGATTACGGTGGCTGGCCGTACTCCTGTTGTTACCACCGGGTATGAGGGCTGGCTTTGGCTCATGAGTTTAGGTATCCACGTGGTGCAGTTCGTTGGGCGGCATAGAAAGGTTCTCATGGTTGGAAAAAAAAATGTATGTAACTTTACAAGTTGCAGCTACTCTTTAATTGCATACCAGGTACCATCTACTCGAGATCACTGTATAAGGTAGAGAAGATAACTCAGTCCTGTCACATTTAAAAGAACTGCAACTTAGAGAAAAAGGAGCTTAGGACAAATTATATTGCCTAAATAGCATTTTCTAGACCACCTCCCAGCACAGTTCACAAAGGGATCTACTCTAATGTTGAAGGGCCTTTTGTAACCAATTTACAATCCAAAAAATATAACTCACAATACTCATACATTGCCATTGATGGCAGCTGAAAATTGGAATTACAAGGAATCCTGGGAGATAGGGACATTGATGTCAGCCTGCATAACATATGCCATAATCTATTATTGTAAGTATGTGTGGCAGTAGCCTTTAACGTGAGCATACATCATTAACTCTTTATGCTAATTAAAAAAGAAATATACTTTCTTTAAGTCATGGCAAAGAGTCTTATCATTGATATTTTATTTTGATCTATTTTTCAAGTGACATTTAGGTGGTCGATCCATGAATTAAACATTAGTCTAATTTAGGAGTCTTAGAAGCTTGGTTAGACTTTTTTTTAGAGTGTTCATAACAAAAATATTTTATCTTTTTATAAATTACTATTTAAGGGTTAGTTGTCTTTCAAAATCTATAAGAAACAAAGAAATGGGAAAACACGGCATACCAACTCTACAAAGAAAAGTATAATTTTGCTTTCTATTTTATTTGAAATGATAACTTTAAGTATCTCCAAGTTATTAGGTCTTCGATGGGGGACAATATAGTTTTCGTGAAGGCCTTATTAATTTGGGTCTATAGCCTATAGGTAGGTTACAAATATTTTTCTCTATACTATGAGCGAAGAAAAACAAATTATTTATAAAATACAACAATAGAAAATAGGTATGTAATTTTGTTATTGGCTTGCAGAGGCTGATGTCGTCCTTGTTTTTTTTGGAGCGTAGGAGGTGGTGGCGTGCTGACATTAGGTGCTGCTCACATGTCTATCTTATTGATGGTCATAATGTTTATTTATTCGTTGTGGATCCTGGAAGTGTTGTCCCTAGGTGGATGAAGGCAATGGCACGTTGAGTTTTAATGCACACAGTATCACCTTCTTTGTTATTTCCTTGGTTGTCATTCATTTCTAGGAGTACGCTCTTCAACGTAGCCTAGTTGGAAGCAAAGGAGAATATACAATACTTTCTCAATAGAGATATTTTTATGTGGACATGGGTAAGCTTCATATATGTTAATCCAACAAAGGCGATGACTACGCCCATATGAAATTGGTATTTCCTGAGTAAAGAAGTTATAAAATAAAACTACTGTAAAATATATCAGAGGACTGATTGTTTCAAAGGTCCTAACACTAAGCACTGAGAGGTAAAACTTTCAGTTTCATACTTCTGCATCAAGTTACAACATGCGCATAGTGAAATGTTGTTGCGTTGAAGTGAACTCATCCAATCTAGCCAGTGACCACAACCATTGTTGTCTGCATTGGAGATATGAGTAACTACATATTGTATGGTGTTGTGAGTTGTTGTTGCATATTGTTGTGTGTTGCAGCGTTTCCCCCATCTCTGTAATGTCAAAAGACTGGATCTCTAGTTCATTTTTCGGCAAAAGGTTGACTTCTTTCTATTAAGAATGACCCGCAAAACAATTATACGAAGTGGGTTTTTATGATGACATTGGAGGTAGATAATAATTTTTTATTCTAATTTTAAAAGTTATAAATATAATATTATTATTTTTACATAAGATATAAATTATATTTATATTAATATTTTTTATAAAAGTATTTAAATATGATTTTGTTTCATAATATATATGAATTATAATAATACACCAACTCCATGTAGTATGGACCCTTTCTTATAGGTATCGTAAAACTGCAATGGCTTAAGCTCAAATCCCCTCTGTTAAAGTGTGATATCAAAATATCATGAGAGTTTTATATCTTATACATTCCAAAATCTTATCAATGCAAAATACCCAATCTTGTAAAAGAAATCATCTCATGCAATTTTATAAATAGTATCTACTCTTACGTTGCAATTTTGTAAACCATACTTAATTTTATATAAATAATATTAGTTTAATGGTATTGAAAAACATATAAATAATATTCATCTTTACTTTCCAATTTTATAAATAATATTTAATTTAATATAAAGAATATTAGTTTAATGAAATTAAAAAAATATAGTAGCTTAACAACATAAATTGATGAAGATGAAGGCTGCAAGACATATTTTTGCTAATGTGCATTTTATAAATAATATTTAATTTAATATAAAGAATATTAGTTTAATGAAACTAAAAAAACATAGTAGCTTAACAACATAATTTGATGAAGATGAAGGATGTAAGACATATTTTTGCTAATGTGCACAGTGTCTTTTATTAAGGACATGTAACTCACAAAATTTGTTAGTACTTTTAGGATATAAATCTGGATGGCATGATTTTTATTACAGTTATCTATGTAGTATTTGTGATGTGAAGATTATCTGCACCTTATTATCTTTGTGGTTGTAATTTTTTTTTAATTCGGACCTAAGTTCGAGCTTAGAGGATGATAAAGAAATAAACATGTGCAAATTAAAGCAATGTTTTTCTCATGGATGTACCTCGAATTTGATTGTAAAACATATTATCAAATTCCAAACTATTTCCTCTCAACAATGATCTCCTTGATTTACACACTCTCTAGTCATTTCTCTCAAAGTATCCAAGTCCTCTACAACACAGATGCGTGAGTATTCTCTTGCAACAGTAGGTGGCAATGTCGGGGACGTTGGCACCTCGTGGCTCTTGTTTGTTTGGGTGAAATAACAATTAGTGTTATTTGTTTGGGTGAAATCACAATTAATGGTGTTAACTCGTAGATTTTTAGATCTTGTTGTTAATGGATTAAAATAGGGCATAATTCAAATTAGTACCAGAGATGATTTGATATTAGTAAGATTTTGTAGAGAGTGTGACCATTCTTATCACTTACCTTATATTTCTTGTTCAACTAGCAACATATCTAGGTTCATATTTTAGTGTTGGTCCTAGGGATATGTTGGTTGCTGCAATCATGATTGATTTTGAAGTCAAGTCAGAATTTTCTTATGCAGCTACCACATATTCATTAAATTAGTGTGATTCTAGTATTAAAAGCACTTCTTTATCAACTTAATCATTAGCCATGGCACTTTGGGTGGAGACGACTCAAATAAGAGAAGCCTGAGTTTTAATAATAGTAAGTTATTGTTGTGAACTTAAATGGAAGAAGTCTAATCCATTCATTGCGGGATTCATTGGGATCATGGAAGCTACAATTTATGTGTCAATGGTGTTACATAGATATATACTATCAATTATTTTCTCTGTTTTCTGTTGTACATGTTTGTTTATTAGTAGTCCTTGATAACTCATTGAACTGTTTATGGAAATTGTACTTACATGTTATTACTGACCAATATGTGTATTCATAACTCCCTTCTCTGTTTGATTTATTTAGGTATTGGCCTTCTCATACTATGTTATTTCATACTTCCATGGAGGGTCTGATGGCATGAGGTTACTCTTGTCAACACTCACATCAACAATGTTAAAGTGATTTATTTCATACTTTCGTGGAGGGTCTGCTGGCAGGAGGTTCCTCTCATCAACACTCACATCAACAATGTTAAAGTGCTTTGTGCGGTGATATGAGCGATATATGGATTTTCAACTTCATACTTTATTTTTTTTCCAGGAGAAGGAATTTGCACACCCATAGGATGGGTCTATAATTTTGACCCATGTCAACCCCAGTTTGAATAGAAGAACGATCTTTCCACCACGAGAAGTACTCAAACCGAGATTGTGCGAAAAAGTTAGCCTTAAACACCTCACAACTCATCCATGTTCTAAATGGCTCACATTCTTAACCTCTGATCCATAGGATTTGAATTGATGACCTTAAAAACTTAACGATCACTTTTCACCAACCCACCTACAACTTCATTTCCTCCTCTCAAATTACAATTACCTTAATATAAAGCTTTTCATAATTTCACCTCACCCAAAAATTCCAAAGAAAATAACCAACTAACTATTGGAGTGTTTACGAGGATAGACGAAAAGTTATTCCATTAGAAAAGTGAGTTAAAAAATCAGTGACTTTAAGCAAAGATGAGTTGTCTTTATTTATTGTCTTTATAGGTTAATTTGATTATTAATAAGTCATATGTGTTTATGAGACTCCCAGAGGAGGTCTTTAGATAAAAGGGATGGGGCGATTAATTACTTTTTCCATAGTTAATTTGGTTTTATATTAATATTAAATAATATAAATTATATTTTAAAATATATTTTTTTTTAATTTTTAAAGTTTTGAAAATAAAAATAAGATTTTTAACGTAAACTAAGTATTATCTTTTTTAAAGCTTAGTAGACCAAATTTGGTCTCAATGAACGTTCATCATCATCATCATCAACATTTTTAGTTTCTATATAAATTACATTAATATGTATTTAGTGAATGAAAATGTATAGAAATAAAGGGTTCACGAGTTCCTCAAATATTTCTGCAATGACATGGTTTATTTATTTATTTTTGATTGTATAGATGGTATGGTTCATCGTGAGAGATTTAATTTTTAACATGATATCAATGCTTATAAAACAAGAAAATGTTTTTGTTAGAGTTCAAACAAAGTTAAACAAGGAAAAAGTTCACTAATTTTGCAACAAAGATAATTATTGTAAAAATAATTTTTCCTTAATGTCTATATGGAGTAGTTTTTTTTCCTCAAAAAAAAGATCACAATTCATTATATTATAATAAATCACAATGTTCAGTGGCACTAAATGCCTTATCATACATTCCATCATCATATTTATTAGAAACGATAGGTCATACAATCCCTTCACAAAGATATAGGATATGTTCACTACATTCCTAAAAGATCATACTGAGTTGTGAAAACATAAATTATGTCATTGTTGTCACTTGCTAAACAAAAATTGATTTCTCAAAGAAATTGTTTTTCAAATTTTCCTGTAGCTATTGATCCAACTTCAAAGTTGTTATTTTTTCCCCTGTAGGGAGTGAGTCTATCAATCATCCAGGAAAAGGTCATGGGTCATGCACCATAAGATTGTCATTGATTTGTTCCATTGATGCCACTCACCTTCGTCTACGTGGAGTCCTTGCTTAGACAATTGGTTAGCCTATGTATTTCTCTCTCTATAAATGTGCTAAAAACTTATCATCTAAAACATCCTTGCAATTTATATGAGTTCTTCATAAATGGCCAGTAGGTGCATATTCTTTGGTGGCTTTTTCAATTGCAACCAATCCACTACAAGCTTCGATCCCCCCAAAACCTATAATTTCACAGTACCTTTACAGAGAGCTAGCATACATGTCAATTTTAATTCCATCAATTCAAAACAATTGTTTGTACTATGTCCCAGCCCAGCTGAAAACTTTGTCTAGCGATGATTTGAAAAGTAGGCAATGCCTCATGCTCCACCCCTAGCTAGTAGACCCTGTCAAGGCCCATTAAAATATGCCTCCACTAGCGTATATCCATCTTAACTCTGGATCTATCATGCATTGATAAGGATCAAAATCCTCGAGGTGCAAACTTTTCCTCAAATTTTTGCACTTTAAAATAAATTTCTACATTGATGGATTTGATCCATATCGCCGCATGATAGATCCAAAGTTAAAATGAATCTTATTAATGCAAATAATAATGAATTTGTTAAATGAACTAACATTAACAAGACAACAAAAAGCAACTAGATTTATGAATTGGAGCTTAGAATACATTGGTCTTTTACTTAGAGGAAGAATATATTCTCAAGAAAGAAAAGATGAAAGATCTCTTAACAATAAATGTAGGCTTAGGATAAGAGCTGACAACATTGTAACCATACCCAAAGTCTCAAAGGAGAGTGGCAACTTGCTAGAAATTATACACTTGCAGTTCATAAAAAAGATGAACAATATATGCAGTTCATAAAAAAAGATGAACAATATATTCTTATGAAATCATGCTTCTTACCTTGACCATTTGTAATATTGAGTGCGAATATGGGTTATATTGACTGATAAGTCAACTGATATGTTTAGATTGTTGAATCTTTATTTAAAATATAGAGTTAGAAAATAACAATTTTACATCCAAACCATTAAGAATGTATTTATATATATTTATAATATATATATTTATAATATATATATTTATAATGAAAAAATATAAGAATATAAATTAAAAATTAATTTTTTTAATTCAATTAAATTTTTTTTTATCATTTTTTAATAATTATTAAATGTAAAAGTTCTTAATTTTTTAATATTAAAAATTAAATATATCTAATTTCAACCATAATTTTTTAAAAATATAAAAACATTTAACTAAGAAATATTATATATCAAAAAAGAAATGCAATATTATTTCATTACATCTTTTTAGTTGTAGTCATTGCGCGGAAGATGCACATTCTACATCCTAGTAGGGGATATGTGTAACTCTTTCCATGCTCATCCTAGAGTTGACACATGTCCTTCATAGAAAAAAAATATTGTTATAAACCAGCGTAGATCCAAATCCTAGGCTCTATCAAGCGCCGAGAGGGATCAAATCTCTCTAGGTGCAAACCTCTTCTTAGGTATTACACTAAATGAGCTATCAACTTTGGTGTGTCCTATATATACCATTGATTTGATTCAAACCAAAAGACACGTCTTTTTATTTAAGGTCAACATATAATATATTTATTATTAATATTTAATATTATTTACGGCCAACATATAGTATTTAATATTATTTTTTATTTTGTTAGGAACGAACATTACAACATCTCCCCATAAATGGTTTTAAAACCATATGCAACGCTCTCCTAAAACCATGGGTTGTTTAGGAGGCCTTGCACGTGGTCTTAAAACCATTTGCAAGGCCCTCCTAAACCATGTAGAATAAAACCATGGGTTTTTTTTAGGAGGCCTTGCACATGGTTTTAAAACCATGTGCCCAATTCTCCTAAACCATATACAATAAAACCATGGGTTGTTTAAAAGGCCAACATTTTTTTGCAAATAATTCAATTTTTATTTTTTTATTATTTTGTTAGGTAGGAACATTACAACATCTCCCCCATATTGTGTTTTTTTTATGATCCACATTTTTTTGGGGGATAATTAATTTTTTACCTTTTTATTGTTTTGTTAGGTAGGAAGATTACAACATCTCCCCCATATTAAGTTGTTTTTCTGGCCGACATTTATTTTGTTTTATAATTAAAAATCTATTTTTTTATTAATAAAAATAATGTTACGTAACGTTACAATATCTCCCGTTACCTAACGTTACAAGATCTCCCCCATACTGGGCTGTAGAGAGCCTCTCGGCTTAAAAATAACATGTCTATTCAATTTATATTTAAAATATTATTTAGAACCACATATCTAAGATTACAAATTAAAACCATAAACATTCAGTTCACATTTCCTCAACATTTCCACTCTAAAAAGGGGGTTTGTAGTTGGAGAGATTTAAACCGTTTGGGCCTTTGATATTTTTAAGATGGATCTATGCTGGTTAATTAATAATACTATCCAAAATAAAAATGAAAGACTTGAAAAATGGGTTTGACATGCAAAATAAAATAATTATTTTTACTCAAAAAAAATTAATATTATTTATTATTCAAAAAGCAAGCTAAACCATTAAATTTGTATAAAAAAAAATGTTTTTCAATTAAACTAGCGTAGATCCAAATCCTAGGCTCTATCAAGCGCCGAGAGGGATCAAATCTCTTCGTAGGTATCCATTGATTTGATTCAAACCAAAAGAGACATCTTTTTATTTAAGGTCCACATATAATATTTCATTATTAATATTTAATATTATTTATGGCCCACATATAATATTTTTTATTATTTTTTATTTTGTTATGAACTAACATTACAACATTTCCCCATACATAGTTTTAAAACCATATGCAAAGCCCTTCTACAACCATGGGTTGTTTAGGAGGTCTTGCACATGGTCTTAAAACCATTTGCAACGCCCTCCTAAACCATGCACAATAAAACTATGGATTGTTTAGGAGTTAAAACCATGTGCAAGGCCCTCCTAAACCATGTACAATAAAATGATGGGTTGTTTAGAAGGCCTTGCACATGGTTTATGGTTTTAAAACCATGTGCAAGGCCAACATTTTTTATTATTTTGTTAAGTAAAAACATTACAACATCTCCCCCATATTCTGTTTTTGTCCTCACCCATATTTTTTTACGGATAATTAAATTTTTACTTTTTTATTGTTTTGTTAGGTAGGAAGATTACAACATTTCGTCCATATTAGTTTTTTTTCTGGCCAACATTTATTTTGGCCTATAATTAAAAAAATTATTTTTTATTAGTAAAAATAACGTTACGTAACGTTTACGTAACGTTACAAGATCTCCCCCATACTGGACTGTAGAGCGCCTCTCGACGCAAACACTTGTTATTAAAAAAATATTTATAATAAAAAGATAGTTATTAATATATATATATATATATATAATGAGAAGGTAGTGAAGTTTGAACCTTCTTTTCTTTAATTCAAAAGAGCCAATGAAGTCAAACTAGATCAGGCTCACAAACTTTACTACAAACATCCAAAAGATATGGTTATTTAGGTGAGTCGATGTTGTCCTTACCCAATAATAAATAATTGAAGCTTTTAAAGTGAGTGGACGTTTCCTTTTTCTTTTAACGTGGACAGGTGCTTCATAATCAAAGTGAGAATTGCCACCTAGAGTAAGTGAGAATTGCCACCTAGAGATTTAAATGATGTTTTATAAAAACCAATTTGTGTGCGTGTGAGTTGGAAAAACAAGCAAAAGCTGAAAAGTCTTTGTATAATGTGAGAAAAAAACCCATTTGTGTGCATGTTACTAGTGAGTGTATTGGAAAAACAAGCAAAGGTGGAAAAGTCTTTGTATACCAGGAGGTTTTAATGCGATGGTTGTTGTGGAGTAGGTTGTTTGATTTTAAGGTGGTTGAGATCCAAAGGTTTGCTGCATAGTAGTCATCCCATTAAATCTTGAAGTGAAGCATAGTAGGTCGTTGAATTTCAAGATGGTTGAGATCCAACTATCTACTACGCAACAACCATCACATTAAAGCCTGCACAACAGGCTGGTTATTAATCGCCTTTGTATATAAATATCTTGCAAATTGCAATTTGTGGGAAATTCGTCATTATTTATTTATTTATTTATGAGATGAATCGAAACAAAGATACAAAACAATTTTTAATTTAGGTTTGTAATTTTGAATTTTTTCAATTTATGGAAATATAATTTTATTAAAAAAATATAGTTTTTTTAATTCAAAATATCATATTATATATTGTAATTTATTTTTATATAAAGGGGTATTGTTTTTTAACGTGTTTATTCATATATTAACAATATTATGTTATTTAATAATTGTAATATTAGTTTATTGGTTCAAATCCATAAGTGAGGATTTTATACCATGTTTATATTGTAATGAAACATGTAATTTATTTTTATATAAAAGGGTTATTGTTTTTTAATGTGTTTATTCATATATTAACAATATGACACTATTTAATAATCGTAATCTTATTTCAAATGTATAAGTGAGGATTTTATACCATGTTATATAAGAATGGATTTTATAACATGTTATATTAGTGAAAAAGATTGTGGTAAGATAATTTATTTTTCAATGGTTTTATGTAAAAATTTATGTTGTATTGATTTTTATATTTAAATTGTGTAAAATAATTTTTTTGTGTTGATTTTTTATTGAACATTTTATTTCTTTAACAAAATTTGTGGGAAAATGTAGTGCATTTTATGATTTTGAATATAAAATCTACATGATAAGTGATCTAATTATCATACTTTAGTTGTGCACATAGTGTGAAAATGTATAGTATGTCTCTAGCCTTTATTTTGGTTTCCATTTTATAATAGATTCGTAAGCAAATGTTTGGGTTTTTTGGGTCTGGGGTTGACAGAAATAGGATGAAGTTCCATTGGGCCAATTGGGCCTTGTTGTCCCGCCCTAAATCTACAAGGGATTGGGGATTAAGAATCTCTTGTGCTTTAGTAAAACCCTTAGACTTAAAATCCTATGGAGAGGTATTTTCATTTATGGATTATGGAAGGATATTCTCTATGACAAGTATTTGAAGAGGATGCCTTTGGTCTATTAGATCAGGTACTCCAAAAGATGGCTTCTATGGCCTTAAATTTCTGGAGGTTTTTTTTAAGGTTTACCATTGGATGGGGTCTTGTTATCCTAGAGGGTTGGGGATGACAAGTCAATCTAGCTTGGTGTGGATCATTTTGTGGGTGTGTCAGAGTTCTTTTGTCTATCAGAGATTCTTCGTTCTTGGTTGAATTCTCTTCGTCTACATTGTTTATCCCATGCTGGAGACCCTACGGTTGTTGAACCTTTTTATTGGAAGTATTTTGAACATTTGGGCCTGGAAGGTCTTTTGGCATAGGAATGGGATTCCTCCATTGAATGATTAAATCATTTAGGAGTTTGCCTAGCTGAAGATGATGATTCTCTATTCTGGGGAGGGAACAATTCTACAGGTCAAATCTATGCTAAAACGACCTACGAGGTTATCACTTAGGCTAATTTTGTTTTCTAGTTTAAATGGTGGTTTAAGAAGTTGCAGAAATGATAGTTGCCTCTTAAAATAAAGTGCTTATTTTGGTTGTGTTTGGAAAATATAATTTTAACCTAGGACAATCTACTCTCTAGGGGTTTTCATGGTCCAAGTCTGTGCAGCCTGTGTAAACAAAGCATTGAAAATCTTCAAATTTTGTTTCTGGAATGCCCCTTTACCTACTATGTTTGGGATGAGGTGCTTTCCATTCTTAATATCAACGATGACAGTTGTTGTGATAACTTTGAATATTGCATGACTTCGTGGGTGCTTCATCATGCCGACTACAAGGAACTACTGCCCTTTATTTATTGAGGTTTATGGAGGGCAAGAAATTCCTGCATTTTTGAGGACATTCTAGCATGTTTGCAGGTGTTTAGCTTAAAAAAACTTAATATTTATAAGGAATTTCATTCAATGATGTTTAGGAAAGTCCCCAGACATATTTTGGAGTTCTATTATCTGGAAGATGGTGCCGCAAGATTCTTTGACAATGTAGCTTCTAAGAATCTATGTGGTTGTGGCATTTTTTTGAGAATAAATACTATTTCTTCCTTTTGGATATGGTTGGGGGCTGGTATTGGTACCAATTATAGAGAAGAATTATTGGCCCTTTTGGGTGCCCTCTATTTTTCCCTTAAACAAAATATTCTTAGAATTCACATTTTTTGAGATGCCAAGGTCATTATGGAGTGGAGTAAGAATTTTGGTAGTTTGCAAGTGGCAAAGCTGGAGAAATGGTGTCATAGAGTGCAAAGTCTTATCTCCAAGTTTGATGATATTAATTTTAATCATATCTATAGGGAAAGCAACACTATTGCAAATATGCTCTCTAAAAAGGCTATGTGTTGTGTGGAAGGTATAATGTTCTTTGAAAAATATGAAGGGAGCAGTCTGGTAGAGGTAGGTCATTTTAAGGCATTTTAGGAAGCCTTATTTCTTTTGGATGTAGCTTGGAACTAGGATTGTAAGGTCGATATTTTTTTGGTTCAAATATCTAGCTTGTCAAGGCCTTATGTCGAACTTTGGCTTGGTTACAATCTTCTCTATTTTGGTTTATGCTTGGCCTATCAGGATCTGAGTTGTCTACGCTTTTGGGTGTTTGGGAATCCTATATGCTCTTTGGATGATCAACTCTTCGGTTATGATGATGTATCTATTTTTGTAAGATTAGTTGGTCATGATATCGGAAGTCTTTGGACTATTGTACTTAATCACTTTGATTCCAATGAATAAGAAGTTATTGCTTTTTTCTTTTGAAAAAAAAGAGTATAGTGGATTTTATGATTTTGAATATAGAACCTACATGATAAGTGATCTAATTATCACACTTTATTTGTCCACATATTGCAAACAAAATATGGCACCAATGTTGAGAAAATAAGCAAAACTCATATGAAACATTGAGGAAGGTCTATGCTTGTAGGGGTAGTTGTAATTTTTATGAGGACTTGTAAAACATCTCTTTAGTGAAAATGTACATTATTTCATTTTGCATTAACTTATAATTTTTTATTTTAGCAAGAACGATTACGAGGTTTTGTATTAAAAGAAGCTTCACACAGACCGAGAACAAGAGATACAAGGAAGAGGAAAGTTGATGACCTCTAACAGTGTTGTTATATTCCTGCTTATGATCCTAGGAGACAAATCCCAATTGTCCCAAATATGTTTCTTTTGATGTTCCAATATGTTTTACAAGTGTATATCTTCACAAATTGGGAACATAATAAAATGCATAATTAATACATTAATTTTTAAGACATCGAAAGCCCTATAAACAAAGGATGCAATTGATATTGATAGCACAACATGATGTTTTATTGTGCTACCTTTTCTTGCCTTTCTTTGTTTGTCTTTCTTCCTGTAAAACTTATACAATAAGGTGGGTGATGTTTTGTGTCATGTTTACATTGTTGTTATTAATGTAAACGTTAATGTATGATATTTGTCATTGTGAGGTTTAAACTTATGGTGACACAAAGAGTACAGTAACAATTCACCTTATTACCAACTATTATACATCCAAAAGATTATTGAAAACCATTCTTATATTACACTAAATTCCATAAAAAAAAATTGAAAACTTCGATATACTATGGTATAAAAACATAAATTGTACATAACAGATTCAAACAAGCTCATCGTCCGAGATATTTGCAATCCAAGCATAAAAATAGAAACTGAAAAAGTTGGAGATGTCTAGAGATAACTAAGAGCCTTATCATGGCAATCTGAGGTTCTGAGGTGTCCTGGTGATCCCCCATAGGCCAGGTATTTTGAACTTCATGATACAAAAAAGGTGTAATTCAAGTGTTCATAATACAGGATGAAAAAACCCGTTAACAACAGAAACAAAAACAGGCTAATTTGATTCATCATCCACATGAATTATCATCTGCCTTCTAGAGCTAGGGGTTTCTTGGTTTACCTTGTGAGTAGTCGTTACCAGGGAAGACTTGAGTTCATTGTTTTGCATTGAGGGCCAAGCCACAAAACATGAGTCATGACCTTCCTTCCCCGGGAGTTCATTTACTAGAGCGTCAAGCTTGCGATTGATATTCTCATCCAAGTGAACCTGATTTTTCGCTAGGTGCCAAATGCCTTGTTCTACGAAGACTAGCCTAGCTTCCATCGTAGTTCCCGAATGTTCTCCCTACTTGCACCCAAACATACACTCATCGAAATCCATACAGAAGAGCGATTTCATGCTCCAATACAGTTGCAAGGTTCTAGTATGATGAGTCTCCCCATTTTTGGAGGAGCTCATAACCTCCACCATCTCCCCTCAGTCGTTGACTAAATTCTTGATTGAAGGATTGGGATACTTACGTATACATCTCATTTCCATGCGCACAACTCGATCTTTAGCTTGTTGGCTAATGCTATGCTCATAAAAAATTCTGTCTCTCTCCATATCCTAAGCTTGTGGAATGTGAGTTCTCCTTGGGCCATTAGTGGTTCTATGCTCAATGACCTTGTGCGTACCATTGGAGGAGGCATGTCACTACGGTAGAGATGGATTATTAGAGAAACCAAGGAATATGTGGAGACAAAGTTGCAACGATACCACCAACACATGTTTTGGAAATTGAACCCAAGTGATAAATCAATTACACTCACATAATTGCTAATCAAACATGCAAAATTCACACAAAAGGAGACTGAAATTGGAGCATAAATTAATCCTGTATTGAATAAGTGTACATTAGCCAACAATATGAAGTAATAGGCTGCTCAAATATATAATTACATGAGAGATTCAAAAGCACTAGGTTTCTATTTGAATTGGTCGAAAAGCAGGCTTACTAAAACTAGTCAAATCCCCCATAGGTGCAAGAAAGACTTTCCAAATCTATGAAGATGCTCATGAATTGGCTAAAGCAAGTGGGAAAGCTAATAAGTGATGGAAAGACAATGCATTCATTCTTTTTTTTTGGAGAAAATTAAGGAGGATAATGTGGGCAAAAAACAAGCAAGTTCTCCTAGACTAGCTTTTCCTTTATGCCTTAAAACTGCTGTAAAGCAAGGCAACTTTCAGAAAAAGCAGAACTGCACTTTTAGGAACCAAGAATAAAATAATACTTGCTAAAATAGTTTCCAGGATGATTCCAAAGTGCTCCATGACCCAGTTTAGCAAGTATTGACTTCTAGGTGCATGTGGAAGCCAACTAGCATAGAGAGGAATCTAGGTGTTATCCGCCTAAATGGCACCTCTCCGTCCGAGTGCTGACATTCCTCATGTTGGTACACAAAAGGACATCTATGGATTGAGGTTTTCCTAGGGTACTATAGAGTGGCTTATTTTATAATACATTCTTCCTTTATCCAGCTAGTCACTTTGCCATTTTTACTATGTTAAGTTGTATTCGCGACTCTCCCTTTATACAACTCGCGAGTCATTCGCGAGTGTCGGTTGCTGCAAGTCGCGAATGGATGTATTCGCGGGTTTCCCTTATGGTAAGTCGCGAATCATTCGCGGGTTGTACTTCTACATACCCGTGAATGTGTCCCTTAACAATTAAAAATAATAACACGCGTTAATTGGAGATTAGTTAACTCATTTAACTTAATTTCCTTAACTGCTACAACTTCCCCAACCTTCGAGAACTGCCTTATTTCACCCATATAAATACAGGCCTTGGGGAGGGTGTTAATATACAGACTTGGAGAGCAAATTTATGCTGGTGGATTGTATACAAAAGTCTTTGGCGCAGTGGAACTCAGAATCCTTTGGTTGCAGAGGAGTTCTTGTCTCAGACGTTGGGTTGTAACCTTAAACTCTTTCCATTATTGATAATAAATAGAATCCTTCTTCCATATGTGTTTCATGTATCTTGGTTTGATAAATGTTTATATTTATGCATCTTATAAGTGATTTATATAACTTGTTTATATATATATGAATCATCTTGTATCTGGAAGAGTGTTTCTTGACAGGTGAAAGAGGAGCAATCCTGAAGACTTTGGAAGTGGAACAGAGAGGAAGAGGATAGCAAGGATCGACCTTCGTTTAGCAAGTAAGTCCTTCTAACCCTCCTATTTCCTATTCTGTACTTTAGAAGTCAATTGTCTGCAAGTTGATTGAGTATGTTGGTAACCCCAGACCTATGGTTATTTGGTGTATATTCCTTTACAACAGAACTGGCGACTCCACTAGGGATGCCTAGATTGCTGTAGGTTTTTCTGTATCCTGACCAGTCTTTGTTTGGAAGTTTGTCTGTGATCTTTTGTCCTGGTTTATACTTGCTTCAGTATTCGAAAGTCTTGTTATTTTTCTTGTTTTTGAGAAAAAGTTTACACCCATTTGCGAGGTGTCCTTCTAGACAGTCGCGAATGCGGGTTTACATTCGCGGGTTTCTATACTGGATAGTCCCGAGTCATTTGCGGGTTGCTCTTATAGATAGTCGCGAATACTCCTGGAAGTAGGGATTTTTAAGTTAAAGTTTGCTTGTTCTTTGCTTTGGGTAATCCCCATTTTTGAGTGGATTTTCTTATGAATGCTGTGTGGCTTGTTTGAAGGCCTCTGTTGATCACATTTTGTGCTTTTTCGAAAGCCCTTGAGTCTTTTTGCTTGGATTATTTACTGCTTGCATGCTGAAGTGGGTGGCCACGGTTTGGGTTGTGGTTTAAAGTGTCTTTGTCCAGATCTGTTGTCAAGGTCTTGGGCTCTGTTTTTCCACTCTGTCTTCTGACAGAAGCTGGTTTTCACTTGCCTTTGTAAGTCTGCAGTGATTTTTGTCATTGTTTGCACCCAAGCTAGGGTTCCTCAGCCTTCCTTAGTTGGCTATCGGTTGGTTCTGTCAGCCTGTTTGCTTCAGTTTGTTGCTTTTATACAGTTTATAAGTGTCAAGTTTACTCAAGTACAATGTATTGTAGGTGCATGGCTCCCGTGTGTTAGTGTCATGCCCTTTTATAGCATTAAGGTTTGCTCTTTGCTCTTTCCCCTACCTCCTTTGCTTGGTATGATTTTTTGGCTTATGTTTCTGGTCAGCCTATGTCATGGATCTTTGTCTGAGTTCAGAAGCTTCTTGGTGTTGTTTTTCTTCTTCTTCTGTTGGTTAACTTCACCATGCCAAAATGGTTGTCTTGTCTCTTATGCAAGCCTTTCTTCCAAGTAGGGTTTATATTGACTTTAGTTCTTTCTAGAGTTTGTTGGGTGGTTGTATAGCAAAGTTCCTTTTGCTTTGTTCTTGTTATCTGCATGCTTTTAGTTTGTAGGTGTGTTTTCTTTTGCATTTATAGAAGAAAATTAAAAAGAACGTATACTTGTTTTTACTACTTTCTCCCCCTACCTCCTTCTTTGGCTTGACCTTGTTGGACAAGGTACTGAGCAGCCTTTTGTTTGTAGGTTTAGATTGATACTTGGGACTTCTTGACTTTTGTTTATGTCAGTCTTATTGCTCAGTCTTTTCATTCCAAAGTTGTTGGCTTGTTTACCTTTGTAAGCCTTCTTTTCAAGAGAGGTTGATATCTAACTTTAGGGAAACCTAGGGTTTGTTTGTGGGGTATAGAGTAGTTGTGTATTTGCTTTGTTTTCAGTACTTGCTTGCATTAGTTGATAGGCTATTTTTCTTTTGCATTTATAAAAGAAAAAGACAAAAACATATGTTTGCTTTATATGCATGTAGATTAGGTTTTTAGTCTAGATTGCATGGCATATCATTGTTTTTGAAAGATATAAAAAGAATTTGTTCTTTTGTGGCTTTCAATTTTCTATTTGAAAAAGAAAAATAAAGAGAATAGTTTTTTCTTTCAACATTTCATATCTCTTTGCTTAGTCATTTTGTTTCAACTTTTGAGTCAAAACACCACATAAGTTTCATGCCATTTACCCTCTGACTAAAAACAACCCTTAAAATAAACGATATAATTTTAAAAATTGCTAGTAAGTTTTATTTTATAGGGTCATACACCAACTAGCTTAGGCTATACTTGTGGGATAGGGAGTTTAAACTCCCCACAAGTGTTAAAATTTCAGACGTAGTTGGCCTATCACTAGGTAAATCCTTTTCTACATTGATTGTATCTGGGAAGCTCCTCTCAAACGGGAGTTAAGCACTAGGCCGCGTGGAGGCTTGGACAGAGGAGATAACCCTCCCAATCCTTGTCAAAACGTAACTCAGGACTTTTACGAATCTGGGGATTCTGTCCTAGACAGAGTTTCGAGCTCAGCTACCCTGCCCATGCGTACGAGTTCGGCTGACGACTGTCCCCTCAGACTGTCAATATAGTTAAGGTAGCCTTTAGTCTCTTTGACATCTAGGGTTCATACACAGGTAGACCGGAAGGTTATTTCTGGTTGACCTTGGACGGACTTGGAAGGTAACCCCAGTAGAAAGTGTGGGAGGGTGGTGGGTGATTCCTCCGCTTGTGCCTAAGAACATCTACAGGGATGCCAAGTAACTGTCTATCAGATTTCTTTTGGAAAGTATATCTTATACCTGTTTGTTTGTTTGGCTTTAGGAATGTTTAGTGAGTGCTTTGTGGTTTGTCTGTACTTAGTGTGCCTTTAGGTGTATGCTTTGTAATTTTGGTTGCCTATCAACCTCAGACTTTGTCTCTTGTTTTGAAACTATGGCTAGCACCCCTTCGAACACCAACCAAGAGATCCCCATGCTGGGAACTCCTTGTACTATTCCTCTCACGGGGAATGTTGGTGTTCCCTTGATGGCCACCCTGAATCTTCCTGGATTCACCCTAGGGCTACCAGTGTGGTTGTTTTCCACTCCAACTATCCTGAATGCTCTTGATGCTTCTCAAGTAAGCTCCTTATATCAAGGGCATCAAAACACTGCTTCCCCTTCACCTATAGTTGATTCTCCTCCTCCTTCTACCTCATGCAGTGAAAGTACTGATACTAGTAACCGACAGTCTAAAAGGAGTAAAAGAAGGAGGAATAGGAAGAAGGCACATAAGCAAGGGGGCACCCGTTCAACCTCTGCAAGTCAAGTTGAACCTCACCACCCAGCCTATGTTGTTCATGCTGGGGGCACCCATCCAACCTCTGCAGGCCATGTTGGATCTAAGCACTCAACCTCTGCAAGTCAAGTTCATATTCACCATCTAGCATCCGTTGATCATGACGGTGGGATCCTTCCAACCTTTCCAGGTCATGTCAGATCCAGTCACTCATCCTCTGCAGTGCATGCCGATGGCACCCATTCAACCTCTGGTTTTCAAGTTGAACCTCCCCATCCAACCTCTGTTGTTCATGTTGGACCCATCCACCCAGCCTCTGTTGTTCATGCTGGGGGCACCCACTCAACTGCTGCAAAGCAAATTGATCCTAACCATTAAACCTTTGTTGTTCATGTTGATGGCGCCCGTCCAACCTATGCAAGTCATGTTGGACCCAGTCTCTCAGCTTATGCAAGTCATGCTGGGGGCAGTCTCTCAGCCTCTGTGGTTCATGCTGAAGACAATCCGTCAGCCACTGCGAGTCATGTTGACATTGTTGAAAAGATTACCCGTTCAAAACACAAGCCCAAGTTTCCTTGTAAGCTTTGTGAGGGAGACCACCTTACTTATAAATGCCCTTCTATTTCAGAGGTGCGAAGAGTTTGGAGTCACGGTCATCCCGTTTTTGAACATTCTGAAGTCTCTCAACAACCAGCCTCTCTTAGTGAGGTTGGACCCAGTCACTCAGCCTCTGGTTTTCATGCTGGGGGCAAACTCTCATCCTCTGCAGGCCATGTTGAGAGCAAACAGTCATCCACTACTAGTCATGTTGACACCATTGAGAAAACTGGTCGTTCGAAGTGCAAACTTAAGTTCCCTTGTATGCTATGCGAGGGAGATCATCTTACTCACAAGTGCCTTGCTATCGCGGAGGTGCGAAGAGTGTGGTCCAAGACTCAAGAATTTCCTTCTCCTAAACAACCTATAGTTTCTCAACAACCTACTCAACCTTTGGTTGATCAAGTGGTCGAACCAATCTCAGATTTGGTCGATCCCACTCTTCTTTCGAAGAATGATCCTGATGTGATTGAACCAATGTCATATTTGGTCAATCCCACTCTCCCTTTAGAGAGTGACTTTCACGAAGCGTTTGAATCGATCCCAGTGTCGATCAATCCCACTCTTCCTTTGGAGAGTGAAGTATCTACTAGTCACATTTTCTTCACTGCCAGTTCAGAACTTACTGAACAAGGGGGCACTGAACTCGCTTCGGATCAACCCCCACCAAGCTCTCGGATTGCTTCCATTGATTGGGATAGCCTAGTTGAGCCGCGCCTTCCTTCTAATGCACCTTTCCAGATAAAGGTCAAAGTTGAACCCTATACGATTGCTCGTTGTATTGTTGATGAAGGAGCCTCAGTTAGTATTTTGTCTGCTCGTGCTTGGCGAGGCATGGGATCTCCCAGCCTTGTGTCGACTGCTAGTCAGTTACTGGTGTTTGATAGAAGAACTTGTATAGCCTTGGGAATTCTTGCTCAAACACTTGTTACTTTGAGTGGGAAGACCGTCTTAGTTGACTTCATGGTGATAGAAGACCCCTTGGACTTTAATATGCTCCTTGGACGTGATTATGTCTATGCCATGCAAGCTGTGGTGTCAACATTCTTTCATGTGATGTACTTTAATCATGGCGAAGAAATTGTCACTATCGATCAGTTGGATTTTCTTGATCCGTCTCTTGACCCAACTAGAGACCAGGTCTTTCCTTTATTAATTCCCAGTGTTTCTATAGACACTACCCCGCCACAGGTGAACTATGTGGCCTCTTTTCCTTTGTGTTCAATTTCTACTGAGAAGCAGCCTCTGTTTTCATGCTTACCTTCTCGGGACTTGGTCCCAACAGTTGATCGGGTGAGTCATCCTATACAGAATGTAGAGCATGCTCTCCACTCTGTTGATCCATTTGAAAGTTTAGACATGTGTCCTATCCCGGATGATCTCCTTCCTTTGGATGAAGTCTTCCTAGAGTCTTTGATACAGTCTTACCTTCTTTTGGATGTTGGTTCAGTTGTGACTAAGTCTAACCCTGATTTGCCTAGTAAGAGTGACCTTTCTTATTATGTTGGTTTTGTTGAGTCTTTTGACTCTTCCTTCGAATAGCAAGTCAGTGATCCTGATGAGTTTGATTTTTCTTATGAATTTTTCAACTCCTGTGATACTGAGTTTGTTCCTACAGACTCTATCTCCCTTGTTGATTTTTGCTCTCCTTCGGAGGTCGATCTTATTGATTATAAACCCTCGAGCCTTGGTTCTATAGAATCTTCTTTGGTTGATTCTGCCTTGAATTTACCTTTTGTAGAAGATAGCAAAGTCACATGTGTTTCTGCCAAAGTGACCTGCATCGGATCGTTTCTTCTGAATATGATTATGATGTTGTTGTTTCTTGGAGACAAGATTTTTGGTTGGATTCACAACTGTGTACTGACCTCGCCTTGTTGTTCAAGTCGTCATTGCATTTGCATATGCCCTGCTCGCGCTTATGAGCCTGATGCCGGATTCCACGCTTTTAGCTCATTGTATAAGCCCTCATCTTTGTTCTCATCGTCGCTAAGCCTTGTATCATTTTTCCTTTGCAACTTGACACCCCTTACCTTGAGGAGACATTCCCCGATTGTCCTTATCTTGCTCGCTTTCCTTGAATTATGCATAGGTCTGTTCCTTGCGCTTGGAACTAGTTTCTCCTGCCTATGACACTCGCCTCCTCGCATTTAGAGCATTCTTTCTGCTCTCCTTCGAGCTCGTTAAAAACAGTAAGGAGGCCGCGAGTTGACTTTTCCAGACTCGTTAAAACTTCACGGGAAAGATTATGAGTTTCTTTAGGCCCAAGTCTGACTCCTCAAAATAGACTTGACTGTCGAGTAAACTTGTCCATTCAGGCTCGTTAAGAATATGTGAATGGCCATCCACATTGGTGGTAGGTTATCTCTTTCTCGGACCATGTGGAATAATACGAGAAAGGATCCCTCTCTTTTCTTTTGAATTGAGAAGAGTATTCTCAGGCATAGGTTTATCTCTTTTCCGGACCTGAGGGACTAAACTTACGGAAAAGGAACCCCCTGCATGAGCTTAGTTTTCTCTTTTTCGTGCTCTGGACCAAAACATGAAAAAGATTCCGAGTGTACTTTATGTCTTTGTCATGCTCGTTAAACCCTAAAGAACAAAGCATCGAGTTTATTGTTGTAAGCCCCATTTCCCGTAATCAAATGGATCTTTCTGAGTGATCTTGCCTTCCTTCACACTCGTAAAACTCAGGCTATATGCTGCTTTTGAAGGAGTGTTGGGTAAGTGGTAATTTAACCTTTTTCGAACCTTCCTGACTAAGTACGAAAAAGGTGCGCCTTTTCTTCTTTGGAAGTTAAGAGAGTTCTTATGTGGTTTGTTTTATACTTTTTCGGCCTCCGGAGACTAAATTGTACGAAAAAGGACCCCCCTGGAGTCTTCTTTGGAGTTTTCAGACTCTCTAAACTATGAAAACATCGTCGAGCATGTACTAGTTCGGGCTCGTAAAATCCACGAATTAGTGTTTTATCAAGCATTCTTCTTTCTTTTCTTCGAGCTTGCCAAAAATGAAGATGGTATCGAGTTTTCTTTCTTGGACTCGTTAAACCTTTACAAGAAAGAGGGGATCCTATCAAGCATTATTTTCCCATCTCTTCAAGCTTGTTAAAAAATGAAGAGGGACCCGAGTTTACTTTCCTGGACTCGTTAAAATTTAACAGGGAAGGTAAGGAAGAGGTTTTCTCTTGTTTTCTGTAATGGCAGCATGTCATCCTTGAACATAGCATTCTTTGTTTTTCGATATCCATGTTCCAGTGTCTACTTGTGTTCAGCTATCACTTTGAGTTTCTTACTCCTCCTCTTGTCAGTTATACCTAGGGAATCTGATCATGTCTCCTACATGATAGATAAGTCTAGTTGTTCCCTCTATAAGTTATACACTGCCTTGGGTCATCTCTTTGGTGTGCTCACTGTTCAAGGACTTTTCCCAATGTTTGTTTTATAGCCTGATCCCATCATTGTTATATCTGTTATCTATTTGTGTTTCCCTTCTTTTGCCCAGTTCCTAGTCACTCTTGTGATCCGTTGGAGGATCTGTTGCCTTCCTTATCACAGCATGGTTCCGTTTCAGCACTTCCTGATGACGGAGACCTAGAGTTTTGATGATGGTACCTCAGGATTCATTTTCATCATTGGTGAATTCCTTTGCTTCAGTTGTCAATTATCATCTATTGGTTGACAAACTGTCGAATCCTTTCCATGTTCGACTTCAGCTTCCCTTATTCACATGGCTTGGATTGTACTGGTTCTTTGGGATCCTTTATGAAGACCTTAGTTCCTCACCTATGGACTAAGTTGCGCAAGATTATGTTATATTCCTATACACAGCTTCCAGATCTTTGAAGACTCATTATTGTATATTGTGGCTTCGATCCACCTTTGTAATATACGTGGTTTTATACCCGTCTCATATGATGTATTCAAATATTGTAAAGGAGCTAGTGTTCCAGTAAATTGAACATAGCATCCTCAGATGTAACTTTGTATATGACATTACTATGTATTTGTTTCAGGTACTCTCTCTGCTCCATTGGATTTCTGAATTCTCCAAAGTTGATGTTTATAATGTATTTCTGCCATCATTTCCCTCTGACCTCACACATTAGGGGGCATCTGTTATCCGCCTAAATGGCACCTCTCCGTCCGAGTGCCGACATTCCTCATGTTGGTACACAAAAGGACATCTATGGATTGAGGTTTGCCCAGGGTACTATAGAGTGGCTTATTTTGTAATACATTCTTCCTTTATCCAGCTAGTCACTTTGCCATTTTTACTATGTTAAGTTGTATTCGCGACTCTCCCTTTATACAACTCGCGAGTCATTCGCGAGTGTCGGTTGCTGCAAGTCACGAATGGATGTATTCGCGGGTTGCCCTTATGGTAAGTCGCGAATCATTCACGGGTTGTCCTTCTACATACCCGCGAATGTGTCCCTTAACAGTTAAAAATAATAACACGTGTTAATTGGAGATTAGTTAACTCATTTAACTTAATTTCCTTAACTGCTACAACTTCCCCAACCTTCGAGAACTGCCTTATTTCACCCATATAAATATAGGCCTTGGGGAGGGTGTTAATATACAGACTTGGAGAGCAAAGTTATACTGGTGGATTGTATACAGAAATCTTTGGAGCAGTGGAACTCGAAATCCTTTGGTTGCAGAGGAGTTCTTGTTTCAGATGTTGGGTTGTAACCTTAAACTCTTTCCATTATTGATAATAAAGAGAATCCTTCTTCCATATGTGTTTCATGTATCTTGGTTTGATAAATGTTTATATTTATGCATCTTATAAGTGATTTATCTAACTTGGTTATATATATATGAATCATCTTGTATCTGGAAGAGTGTTTCTTGACAGGTGAAAGAGGAGCAATCCTAAAGACTTTGGAAGTGGAACGGAGAGGAAGAGGATAGCAAGGATCGACCTTCGTTTAGCAAGTAAGTCATTCTAACCCTCCTATTTCCTATTCTGTACTTTAGAAGTCAATTTTCTGCAAGTTGATTGAGTATGTTGGTAACCCCAGACCTATGGTTATTTGGTGTATATTCCTTTACAACACTAGGAATAAGACAAAAGTGATTAATTAATGTCATATATGGGTAACTATGGGTTGATTATTCTAACACCCCCCCTTAAGCCTGAATTTATGAGTAAATATTAGAAAACTATAGGGCCTAGAAACAAGGATTAGTCACCCTTTACATACTGCATGTCCATACAACCAAAGAAAGAGGCAAAAACCCAGTGGGAAAAATCCTCCCTTAAACATGGACAGGAAACAAAATTTTGGAAATCTTGTCACCAATCATGTTTCACCACATGATCAACAATCCCCAGCAGTGATTTGAGATTACTGAAGGTCTTCTCACAAAACACTTTGGTGAAGATGTGTACTACTTGCTTTGAAGATGCATAGTAGAGTAGAGCAATGGTACCATCATGCACAAGCTCCCTGATGTAGTGCATATGGATCTCAATGTGCTTGGTTCTCTGTCTTTGAACTAGATCGGTGGATATTCAAATGGTGCTTTGATTGTCACAATATATGACTGTTGAAAACTCTGATTCGAAACCACATTCTCCAAGTATCCCCTGCAACCATAAACATTGAGTAGCTGCATTCACAACTCCTATATACTCTGCCTCTGTAGATGAGAGTGCTATGGCACTCTGCTTCTTACTTGACCAACTGATTGACCCTTCTGCAAGCATGAACACATATCCTAAAGTAGACTTTCGAACTATGTTGTCACCTTCCCAATCACTGTCAATAAATCCAACTAGCTCTAAGTCATATTTTGCTTTATAGAAAATCCCATGGGTCCTTGTTCCCTAAAAAACGTTTAGGATCCTCTTGGATGCTCTCCAATGGATCTCATGAGGCGGATCCATATATCTCGAAGTCACACTAACTGCATAAGATAAGTCAGGTCTAGCATGTGTAAGATAAATCAAACACCCAATCAACTTCCTATACAGTGTGTTATTTACCATAGGAGAAGAACTTGCTTCCTCAAGCTTAACTCCTGAAAGGAATGGAGTCTTGCTTAGCTTGAAATCTTCTATACTGAAATTGGTGAGTGAATATGAAGCATACTTGGATTGATGAAATTTGATTCCATGTTGGGATTGAGCAATTTTGAGACCCAAGAATTGGCTCAACAACCGCAAATCTGTCATGGAAAATGCATGGTTCATTGCATCCTTCAAGGAGGAAATCTATTTCTTTGAACTTCCTATAATCAGTAGGTCATCCAGATAGAGAAAAATAATCATAAAAGAAACATGAATCGAATTCAAATAGAAATTAGGAATATACTTGCATTGAACAAAACTCAGTGACAACAGAAAGCCATCAATCTTGGCATACCAAGCCCTAGGGGCTTGCTTGAGCCCATACAATGATTTCTTTAACCTGCACACTAAAGATGGATTAGAAACAAACCCTTCAGGTTTCTTCATATTAATCTCTTCATTAAGATCTCCATTTAGAAAATCACACTTCATATCCATGTGATGTACTTCCCATTGCTTCGAAGCTGCAATGGCTAGAGCTAGCCTTATGGAGTCCATCTTTGCCACTGGTGCAAAGGTCTCATTGTAATCAATACCATGTACTTGTGAGTAGCCCTTGGCTACCAATATTGCCTTATATTTCAAAGGTAAACCATCAGAAACAAACTTAGTTTTTAAGACCCACTTACACTTTACTAACTTTCTCCCTAGGGGGAGATCAACCAGTTCCCATGTGTTGTTCTTCTAGAGCGAGATGAATTCTTCTTTCATGGCTGTTTGCCATCTTAGATCATGTGATACATCTTCATATGTCTGAGGATCATATTCAACCATCAAATAACACTTCTCAGCAAAAAGTGGATCTTTCACACAAAGGTCACTCTCAAATTGAGATCTATCCCTCCTAGTGTCACTAGGATTCCCAGGTAGTTCCACAGTTGCATGAATGGTCCTTGCTACCCATTTTGGTCTTGTAGGGCTGTTAGGATCTGCAATTAAATCATCATTATCAAACATATCATAATAAACAAACTCATTAGTTTATTCACTTACAATCAAAGGTTGTGGTGATGAAGAGGACTCTCCAACTTCAGCTACTGCTAAAGGCTCTTCTCCGAACTGAACACTTATTTCAATGAAAGATTTTTTTGTGCTCAAGTTGATCAGCTTGTACCCTTTTGAATCTTCAGAATACTCAACAAATAGGCACTCTTGGCTTTGGGGTTGCAAAGCCTTCCTCTTTTCAGTTGGAATTCTAGCCTAAGCCTTTGAGCCAAAAATCCTAAAATGGGTCACATCTGGCTTTTTCCCACTCCAAGCTTAGAAAGGAGTAATACCATCAAGCTGCTTATGTGGCACCCTGTTCTGGATATAGGATGCACAGTTTATAGCCTCGGCCCAAAACTTTTGTGGCAAAGTTTTAGCCTCCATCATGCAAGTTTCCATCTCATTCAATGATCTGTTCTTTCTCTCAGCAACACCATTTTGTTGTGGTGTGTAAGGAATATAATGATGCATCTGGATACCTGCATCTTTGCAATGCTGGATGAACTCAGACTTGAAATACTCACCACCATTGTCAGATCTGAGTATCTTGAGTCTCCTCCCAGACTAGTTCTCAACCAAGGCTCGAAAGACCTTGAAGAGGTAAAAAATTTCAGACTTGTGCTTTAGGAAATAGACTCAACAATACCTGGAAAATTCATCTATGAAAGTGAGCGCATATTTGGCTTGACTCATGGACATATGAGGGAATGGACCAGAAATGTCACTGTGGATCAACTCAAGGGGTGCAGAGGTTCTCTCATGACTAGCTCTCCCATACTTGTGCTCTGGGTGTTTTACTAAGATACAACCTTGACAGGCTCCTTTAGAAAACTTGATCTTTGGAAACCCTATGATCATATCTTTATCACTCAAACTAGAAAGATACTTATAATTAAGATGACCAAATAGTTCATGCCAAATCTTGCTTTCTTCATTAGCATGAGTAAGAAGAGCAGAGGGGTTTGAGTAGGGTAGAAAATGGGAAAACTTGTATACCTTCAAAGTGTGATCTACAACACCTTTTTCTATGACTTTACCATTCAAAATCTCCGTGATTTCAACTTCATTGGGGGAGAAGATGACTTTCTTTGGAGACCCAGTGTGAGTCATCTGATACACTGACAAGAGATTAGAGGCAAGACCTGGAACATACAGCACATTATTGAAATTACCATGGTCAAGATCAATCCTACCCTTACCCAAACTGTTAGTTAGAGAGTCATATCCCAACACTATTGGTGGACCTTTCGACATGTCAAGAGAGGAGAATGTCTCCCTTGTCGAAAGCATATGTCTGGAAGCTCCATAATCAAAGATGAAGCTAGGTGAGCTTGAGGTTCCAACAACCAAGGCATGTACTCTCTCCCAAGGCAATTAAGTTATTTGGTTGACAAAAATTCATATGAAAACCATAAAATACACAAATGATTGCTCTATTCATATACTTATGTCTAAAACAAATAAAATCCCAACACTCAAACTTGTAGATTAGTCACCTAACGCAATAACAAGCCCTTACCACTATCTACTTTCTTAAACCACAACAGCATCCAAGAAACTATGTTAAGTAACATATTTTCTAAAGGGAATTTGACATGGAAATCAAACCCTTACCATCCAAACACAACAGGATGCAAGAGAGTTTATCGCGTCACATACTTTCTAAATGTAGCATCTCCAAGGAATGAATCTTCACCCATTGCTTTCCCTCTGCCCATTCCATCTATATGTCACTTGGATCAGACATATATGTGAAAATAGAAGGTTAGTAGATTTGATATGCGTCTCACGAATAAAAACCCAAGGCTGCAGAGCCTCCCGGTGGGCGTTTGCGGTTCATGTTTCTGCCAGACCGGGGCAACTGCATCACAGGATTGTGCTGAGCTGCTTCCTGTGCTGAGTCCCTTCCTTGGTGCACCGCTGCAAAGAGCAAGAAACAGAAAACATGGTAAGGATTCCATATTTGAATCTCTCTTACAGTTAGGTTTAAGTTGACAACTGAAAGGCTTACTACATCCTCTTCGCCTTCTGGTCTTGTTATTAGGCATGAAGCCTCTCCACTGGTTCTCTCAACGTTATAGAGCTCTACGATTTTGTTGTAGTTTTCAATCCACAACTTCTATGCATCACATTTGCGGAAGTCCTCCTTACTTGAAAACAAATATCTAAAATAAGTTACCTGCAAAAGGAAATAACATTCACATTGAAATTGGGAATACTATTTTACCTGAAGCAGACGCGTCTGAGCTGGTTTTTGCCTTTTGGTATGGAAAGTAGAGTGATGAAAACCTCCTCATGGGCCTCCACAGTCCATTCCCTGTATTCTTCTTCCTCAACAAAGATGATGTTGTTGAAGCGTCCCCCGACAGGTTCGAGCATTGGCGTCCCCCCACAGATTCGAGCATTGGTACTGCTTGCAGACCGACATGTAGTAGTTGAAGTCGAGCTTCCAGAATCCGAACAGTAACTCGTCGGTATTGCGGGGGTTTCATCGTCTGACTCTAGCGAATGCTGAATGCTCTGCAGACATGATTTGATGTTGGTATCAAGCCAGACGATGGGGCAGAGGACAGCGACAGTAGCTGGAGGGATGGGCTACAGTACAGCCGGAAGTTTCAAAAAAATTCGGCATCCCAGAGTGATTTTGTCTATGAACTCTTTGACCTAAAGAGGACCCACCCTAGCCAGCTGGCTTAACCAACATGAACGTACATGCTGGATAAGCTCAGCCATTTGAACCTCCTTCCCTCTTCTTTGAGCAATCAGGAAGGGAGATGTTGTTCTTCTCCAGGATTTGGGTCAACATGTCAATTTGCTTTTTCATACAAGAGCTCTCATAATGATAGCCCTTACTACAATATGCACACTTGCTCATTTCTCCTTTGTTCTTCTTGGAGCCTGAGGACTCCTCTTGAGACTTTGACTTGGCTCTCATTTGCTCAGGTGGCTTTTTAGCTTTTTTCTTGCTTTTTGAATCCACCTTTGAATCTCCAACAACCAAAGCTTGGTCTTTGGAAGATTTGATGGTGCCCATCATCACCAATTTATCTTACTCCTGGGTGAGGGATTCCATGAACTCAGCAAGCTTAGGCATATTCTAGGTTTGAGCTGTCAATTTGGTATCATGGAAGGTCAAAACAAATAATGAATAGTGAGGACCAAGCTTAGAGAGTATGGTCAAAACTAGTTTCTCTTCCTTCTTTTTGATCCCACACTGTTTTAGCTGCAAAATAAGGGCCTTAAACTTGGAAAAGTAGAGTTGCAATGTTTCGAAGCTACCGGGAATCAAGGAGATCAATTCATTCTCGATTTGATGTCCTCTCATCTCATCTGTCTTTCCAAAATTCTCTTCAAGATTCTCCCCAACCTCATTAGCTGATGTCAATGAATCAAGATGAAAGAGGAGGTCTCTTGAAATGCTCAAGCACAAAAGACCATAGGCCTCATCCCTCTTGTAGTGCCATTTGATTTTCTCTGCAGCTGCGTTGGGATCTGCCTCAGTAGCCATGGTAACCCTGTAGAGACCTTTTGCTCTCAACAATATCTCCATCTCATCTTTCCATTCAAAGAAATTGAATGGAGTCAAGATGATTCTTTGAGATTGGTTCATATCTCAACAACTGTGCCCTCCAGTCAGCAGAATGTGCTCCCAGTTAGTGATGTCAAACCTGCAATAACATTTTGGAAGGGTAGAAATCAATCTACAAAGTATCTGATACCATGTGGAAATTGATCCAAGTGATAGATCAATTACACTCACAAAATTGCTAATCAAACATGCAAAATTCACACAAAAGGAGAATGAAATTGGAGCATAACTTAATCCTGTATTGAATAAGTGTACATTAGCCAACCATATGAATTAATAGGCCGCTCAAATATATAATTACATGAGAGATTCAAAAGCACTAGGTTGCTATTCGAATTTGTCAAAAAGCAGGCTTACTAAAACTAGTCAAATCCCCCATAGGTGCAAGAAAGACTTTCCAAATCTATGAAGATGCTCACGAATTTGCTCAAGCAAGTGGGCATGCTAATAAGTGATGGAAAGACAACTCATTCATGCTTTTGTTTTGAGAAAAGGAAGGAGGATGATGCGCAAAAAACAAGGCAAGTTCTCATAGACTAGCTTTTCCTTTATGCATTAAAACTGCTGTAAAGCAAGGCAGCTTTCAGAAAAAGTAGAACTGCGCTTTCAGGAACCCAGAATAAAAGAAGACTTGCTAAAATAGTTTCTAGGATGATTCCAAAGCGCTCCATGACCCAGTTTAGCAAGTATTGACTTCTAGGTGCATGTGGAAGCCAACTAGGATAGAGAGGAATCTAGGAATCTAGGAATAAGACAAAAATGATTAATTAATGTCAAATATGGGTAACTATGGGTTGGTTATTCTAACACATGTAACAACCAAGGGCATGCCTACTATATTTTTTCTTCATGGGAAAGTTTCCTCTTATGCCTTCGTCCTTATCATAGAACTTGTTGGTGCGGGTGGCCACCTATCCCTCCCTAGGCATGGAAATTAACACGCCCCACTAAGATCTCTGCGTGGTGTCTTCACAATAGCTCCTGTAATGAGGGTAACTGAAAACTATTTAATCCAATGTACTACATTTTCATAAAACTTAAATGCCAATAAACTCAATAATATATATATATATATATAATAAATTAATTAATTAAAGAATATTCTTGTTACAAATTAAAACTTTTGGATTTTACTTTCTGAACTCAACACATGTCTCAAAGGGATTTTGTGTCGTAAACACATCAATGTTTCAATTCTTTCGCCTTACTTTTTTTTACAATCTACTCTTTCATGTATTATTTTTATAGTCCCATACAGTATGGCTTGCTGCAATACTTACTCCAAGTTAGCTATATAATTCCTTAGTTAAAAGAATTTAGATGACAAATCCTTAAGTGCGTGCAACTTGCCTTGAGTCAAACTTATTTGGTGGCAAGTGAGATTGAGATATACGTGCATGGTTTGGTACTCTTATTCCCAGTCAATGTAGATACTTTGAAGAGTATCTATCGACTTTTGTCTTTACAACTTTCAAGCTGCCATTTGTCTCCCCAACCCAAAAGTTCGACAATACTATTGTTTGTTGTAAAAGGATTGATGAGTCTTTGTGGATACTGTTGTGCTTTCTTGCAATACATATATTGGTCTAAGGGTTATTTGTAGGGTATGGTTATGTGTATTTTTAATTTTAAAGTTAGCTAAAGAATATCATGATGGTTTAAATCTTCTGCTTCCAATTCTAAAAATACAGTTTCTTAAGTAGCTAGTAGCTTATATAGTTGACACTTTTTCCAATTTTGTTTTTTTCCATTTTTTTTTTACAAACTCAAGTTATCTGGTACAAAAAGCTTAGGCTTATATCCAAGTGAATATGCACAAAGCAACCGAACACCACTCCCCACATTCCTTTATTGCAAATTGCAATTCTCAATATGCACTTTGCATTGTGACTAAATTCTATTTTGCAATACCATATGGACAATGCCACCATGTGGCTCTTGTTGTTAGAAGTAGATAATTTTAAATATGCACTTTGCACTGTTACTAAATATTATTTTACAATACCATATGGACAATGCCATCATGTGGCTCTTGTTGTTAGAAGTAGATAATTTTAAATAGATTGAAATAACCCAGAGAGTGAAAATTGATTTGTAGAGTTTGGTATTGGTATTGGTATTGGTTAGGGATTAAATTTTTGAATTATAAATGAAAATGATAATGAGTGCAATTAATAATTAATGGAAGAATACTATTGAGGCAACAATACGGGTTGTGATTGATAGCTCAATTATATATTTATTTGGTATTTAGAGTGAGATTCTTAAAAAAAAAGAGCTGAGAATCTCAAGAAAAGAAAGGTAAGCTTGGGATAAGAGCTAACATTATTGTGGCCATATGAGTTTTAAAGGAGAGTATGGATTCTTGACAAGATTAATAAAATATTTTTATGAGAATCATGCTTCAAGTTAGTGATACTCTTGGTTTCTAATAGAGTTTTAATTTTTTTTATAAAATTGTAATATATGATTTTTATGTATGTTTGTGATTAAAAATGTTAGTTTAATCAATCTTTCATTCCATTGAAAAGAGAGTATGGGTCACTTTGTAATAAAAAAAAATAATTTGTTTAACTTATTGATTAAAGATATAAATTTTCATAATTAAAATATGTTAAATTAAGATAAATTTATATTAATGTGTTTTATAATATTTGTTTTACATTTTCTATAAAATTGTAATCTATGATTCTATGTATGCTTAGTTTAATCAATCTTTCATTCCATTGAATAAAAATATAGTAAAATTTGTAATAAAAAAATTAATTTGTTTAGCTTATTGATTAAGATACAAATTTTTATAATAAAAATATTTTAAATTAAAATAAATTTATATTGCCGTGTTTTATAATCTTAAATTAAAATAAATTTATATTAATATGCTTTATATATATCTTTTTAAGAAAAATGGTTTTTGATAATTTCATTATTATATATATATAATTTTTTTATAAATATTTTAGGAGTTGGCTAATCTCTAGACGATTTGCACCTTTTCAGGTAAGTTTGGTCGGAATTTGGTAACACAATTTGTTGTTGAAAATGAGATTTCCAATGTTAAAATTGCAGTTTTTATTGCAGAAATGGATTCAAGACCCTCCATTACCCTTGGGGTACCCAGTTTATGCAATTACAATCACTAAAAACTACTCTATGATGCAATAAAATATTTTTAAAGTGAGTTGACAACGTGGGTACTTAAAAAAAATGGCCACGAAGAAACAAAAGCTGAAGGTAATTTTATATAGCATAATATGCAATGATGAACAATTATGCAAATTTTTCCAGTATTTCCATAAAAACTACAAAATGAAATTCATAACAAACTGCATAAGTAATGGAAAAACCAAAGAAGACAAATGCATTTATAGTAAAAATCAATATACATGTCATTTAAAATTTTGCTAGCAATAAAGCATTACACATAACTTGCAAATCATATACTTTAGGACATTGATGCACACTAAGACATACAATTTCATAGTATATATCATATTCATGTTGTCTCAAATCTAAAACCCCATTGGATTCTAATGTATCACAAACAAACAAAAAAATAGCAAAAATGAAGTTACAGGAAAACAACCAAAAAATTATTCATAAGAAATAGAAAAATAGCCAAATAACCACTAAAAAGCTTGGATGTTAAAAACCATAAATAGGCATAGTATTCAACATCTATCCTTGATACACTATGCTCCTCCAAGCATAATTGGATGTTTCCCCTCCTCCAAAGTGCTCTTAGTAAACGTCCATAAAAAACTTATACCGTTCATCCAAAATCACAAAATGCTAACCCATATTTGCACAATGTTTTAAAATTAAGTGTTTATTAAAATGTCATTTTACTACCGAGGTACTTGTAAACAATCAATAAATATTTGTAGTTGACAAACACCACTCAAATTACTCCAAAAGCAAGAACCAAGTCCCCATATTTTGCTCAAAGATGGAGTTAGACTCTGATATATGTTCAACAACCATGCCTAAATAATCATTGAACATGGTAAACAAACCATCGACAACAAGGAATTGTTCTTTCTCCATTTCATCAATATTATTATTCTAATTTGTATCTAGTAAGATATATGTTTTTGTAACCACTCGAGATATAAACTTTTAAAATTGAATTGGTAATTTAGAAAATAGTAAAGTTTTGTTTTTAATAAACCAAAATTACATATTTATTAGAAGATGGTTTGTCCTTACAAGTAAATTTGAATTGTAAATAGTTAAGAGAGTTCCTAAAGTTGTTTTTAATATATAAAGGTAAGGGAAATGACATATTTATTTGAAAATGGTTTGTCTTTACAAGTAAATTTGAATTGCAAATAGTTAAGAGAGTTCTTAAAGTTATTTTCAATATATAAGAGAAATGATTAAATTGGAAAGATTTGTATATAAAAGCATTTCATATGGAATTGATTCTTTAATAATGACTACAATCTTAAAATAAAATAAAAATGTAAATCATAAATAAATAAATAATTGTGTTATATATATATATATATATATATATAAACTTTTAGAAAATATAATATTACATTTTTTAATTTCTAAAACATACATTAATCTAAAACTTAATTATTTACTTTATAATTATTAAACAATTAGATAAAGTTATATTGATTTATTATTTGTGTATATTTCTTTATCTATAGTTTATCATACAAACATTTATAAGAAATTGCACTAAAAAATATAAGTTATATAAAGGTTATATAACAAAAAACAATAAGAGTTATCACACCATTTTATGTAAGTTGTACCTTCACATAAAAATTATTCTAAGGTTTGTGTTTTATGGTTTTGTCAAAATGATAAAAAAAATAGATAAGACAAATTATAGATCTCAGTACCAATTGTAATTTTACATATCAAAGATATACTAGGAAATTGGTTGTGTGAACTTAACGCACTAGGAAATTGATTGTGTGAAATTAAGTGAATGGCAATATCGCGTATTTAGTGATTCTTAAGCAATTAGTACAAGAGAGCGATGTCCCTCCATGTGATAGGGTGTATGCCATATTGTGTTGTTGATGGTTGTTGTAATGTTGACTTTGGAGCGAAGTGACGATGTTATATCAATTATAACAGATCCAAGAAGTTTGTTCCATGTTGCATCAAGAGAGATTACAGGGCCTAACCGATGGGGACATCGAGTGAGGCCCCTGCATAGTCACATGGGGATTTGAACCCAAGACCTTTTGCTAGCGTAAACAACTCGCAACCACTTGAGCTAACCCACCAGGATATATATAGTTTAGAAAAATTGGAGTTTATTTAGAAAGATTCTTGTACATATATGATGCAATTACAAGTTGAGATATTCCCCATTATAACAACTCTTAACCACTTGAGCTAACCCACCAGGATATATATAGTTTAGAAAAATTGGAGTTTATTTAGAAAGATTCTTGTACATATATGATGCAATTACAAGTTGAGATATTCCCCATTATACACTAAAGTTATTATCATCACTACACTATAAGTGTGCCATCGCATATTTTCTTTCAGGTTTATTTCGTAATTTCACTCTAAGTAGGATTCTTCTAGGCTTCTTCGTTTTATTCTTTTAGTGAGTGGATGGGCTATTGATGATCTCTTCCATTTGTGGGTTTAAAAAAAGAGCTACTTGTCATGATTGTTTTGCATGTTGCTAATAATTACCTACTTACCTAAAGGAACTTAAATATACATGGTTTTAATATTCTTTAAGTTTTACATTTATGTTTATGATTTTTATGTGTGTTTAATTTGAATTCTTTTGAGAAAACAAACAACGACATACAATTTAATACCATAACATCTAGTAATCAAGCACACTTATACTTTTGTTAGTGACATAACACCTTACATCAATGACTAATTGATTGGTTTCTAGTGGCTTCTTTAGTGTTTTTACATTTTTAAGAAATTTCCTTCGTTTAAATTTTAGTTGTTTCTTTTGTATTTTCCATGTTTTAACAAAAAAAAAATGAACATTTTGATGATGAAGAGGAAGCTCTTCATGATATATTTTCCATGTTTTTAACAAAAGTAATACATATAATATTATAATGTCAAGTTTGTATTGAAGTCGCATAATCATCTATAAAAACAAAAATCATGTCACAAAGGAAACTAGTCCTTTATAGAACACTTTTTAACAACTATAAGAATGAGATCCGCAGTGTCGTAACTTCACAAACACGAAACAGATCTAGTTAGACTGTGGGTTTTGTATACGTGGCATATTTCTATTTGATGGAGGGACAACGAGTTGAGAAGGTGCCTACAAACTCGACTTCATAGAATAAACGCCTTTGACGTATCTAGTGAGTTGATCGAGCATCATCGTGATATAATAAATGAATTTATACATAATCTTGATCAAATTAAAAAGGTTGTCAAAATGGCAATGCAAGAAGAGATTATTGGGAAGAGTTCTTCTCCTCCATGGAAATCCGCTTCCCTAACATTTTCCTGTTGTTTTGCCTATCCAATGAATGATGAAAGTGGTATGCTCCTTTGTTAAAACTACTTTCGTTAATCTTTTACAACTATGTAAGTTTTTTTTTTTTTTTTTTTTAACTTTTAAGATTATTTTATTTTTATATAACATTATAATAAATTTATTGAAAAAATGATTAAAATAATAATAGATTTTAAAATAATAAAATTAAAGATAATAATGACAGGTTATAAAGCACAATTTTTGTATGAGTTGAGAATCTACATAATGTGTAAAAAATAGAGTAATAAAGCCAACTTATGCTATTGCTTAACATGACAAAATTAACAATATGAGTGAGGGTGTGTATCTAGGCCACGATGAATGTATCGCTCGTTCAAAATTCAATGAAGTGGTAGCTTTGAATGATAGATTTTCCTTGGTTTCTTATGGGGAATGTCTTTTACCTTATTGGTGTGATTGTGTGGGATGGTTCTGCTGAAATTTTATGTGTCTTGTTTCATTGTTACAACCTATATTTACATTGGAGGCATTCTTTCTTTGAGGTTGGGTTTCTGAGGGCACAAGTACCCATTCGTCCTCACTCCATCCACTCCACGCTCTCCATGTGTTAGAGAACTTACATGTGTTCTTCCTTGCATGGTAAAGAAGTTTTTGTTCGCCGCTAGGGATTTCACTACATGGATATTCTAACACTCATCCACATGGACATAGTGCAGGATATTAAGAAATGTGTTGAGCTTCTCGTCTAGGACGAGGCCATCCATCATTTTCATGTGTTTTACTAGATTGAAGTTTCCTCAAAACTCATCTTTGACCTCCTTGCATTCATGAGGAGATGCTATGGAAAGTGAATGCGGTCCATCGCTGGAAGATCAAACCTCATGGTGTAAATCTATAGTCCGGTTACAATTTTTGGAGTAAGCCTCATTCTCAATTACGACTACATTTTTTCCATGATTACTATATATGGTGAATTACCAAAATCAGTAAATTCATAATCATGTCATGGTGAATAAAAGGGTGCAATAAAACTTCAAAAGGGAAAAAAATGGGAAGAAAAGTAGATGTGATGAAGTGGAAAAGGGAGTAGTGTTTTTTTTTTAATTATTATTGTTATAGGTTGGGATCCAACCCCATCATGATCTTCCACCCAATGTCATCCAACGTGATGACTCTTTGTTTATGGTTGGGACTAAGACAACCTTATTTGTTGTATCATGGGCTCTTAATTATGTATGTGTAGTGTTTTTTTGGATGGTTTAAACATATGAGTACTTTGGTAGATGGGCCACCCAATTTTGAGCTTCGCTACTACTTGTGGATGCTTAAGTGGACACTCAAATGCTTTGCCTTCATCGATTGTTTTTCCTGAAAGAGGTTATGCACTCCAAATCATTCAATTTCATGGGGCCCTAGAATTGTTGGGAGTTCTTAAGCTATGTTTCCATTTTGAAAAGTGTGCAAATTCCCATTTAAATGAAAGTGCCAAGAAAGTTTGACATCTATTCAAAGATTCCAAATAAAAAGGAAGCAACAAAAACAAACAACCAACAACATTAATTTTGTAAATTTGTTGTATTGTATTTAATAGTTGACGCAAGATATCATCATATAATGACCATAAAACCTAAATGACATAAACCATCATACCAAATTTAAGTAAGTCCCACAGCGACATCCACACTAACAAAACTATGACTTCTTGAGTTGATATTGACATAATACAAGTCTGGAAAATACATTGTGATTTGTGGAAGGAACTTTGATCACAACAATAGGATACCTACCTCGACATGCGTCCACAAAGGGAGCTTATTTAATCATGATGGTTCACAAGGCCATTAAAAACAATCTCCCCTTCTAGAACTGCTACTTTTTGCAAGTTTGAATAGTGGTTTCTTTCGAGGTGAATAAGTCATTAAAGATCATGCACGAGGATCTCTACAACATGTTGAACTTAAAGCAGATTGCCGTGGTAATATTTCCCTTCCACAATAACTAACACATCAAGAACATCTTATCATCTAGAAGAACATCTTATCATCTAGAAGTTAAGTGTCTAGGATTATGTTAGAAATATATGAGGAAGTGGACTTATGATAACCAATGGATGTGGATTGTTTAGGTAACATTTGATGTATTTATATGCAACAATTATACTATCCATATTTCAACTCAATGACATATCTCAATAGTAACAACCGATGTTTGTTGCAAGTTATTCCTTCCTTTACACATATATTGATAGACATGTGAATATTCATTTACACAAGGCATTGTGTTGTGATGAGGTAGGAGAATTTTTCCTTTTAAATTACTAATAATTTATGGAGATGAGTTTCATTGTAACAATTTGATTTTACGAAAGAAAACACTATTTGCAAAACACCTCCGTGCTTATCATTTGATGAATAAATTC
Organism: Pseudotsuga menziesii; assembly: GCA_001517045.1. Lineage (NCBI taxonomy): Eukaryota > Viridiplantae > Streptophyta > Pinopsida > Pinales > Pinaceae > Pseudotsuga > Pseudotsuga menziesii. Next base: position 198,646 of record LPNX010628318.1, read on the forward strand.
TTATATACATTGTAAGGGAAGTGTATTAAGGAAAGGCATGATGTGTGATCCTTCAAGAAATAATTGGCAAGGTATAAGCATTGTGATGGAGTGTGTGATGAAGGAGAGAAGGATGAGGGAGGTTACCTTATCCTGCTCCCTACATCCATCAAATAGTCTATCGTTCACTCCACTAAGGTAGAGGCATTGTGATGGAATGTGCGATGAAGGACGAGGAATGTTACCTTATCGTGCTCCCTACATCCATCAAATAGTATACCATTCACTCCACTACTTGTAGTAATGGTTTGCATCGACAACATAATGATCTCTCTAAGAAAATTGTTTTTAGATATGAACATGGAGAGAGCATATGTAAAAGTCTTGTAAGAAAGATATGTCTTTGAGTTCCATGGTTGTTCCTTTTACTGTCACTGTAGGTAGCACTAAGAGCTCATTTTGTTTACATTGGAGTTGTGTTGAGCTTGAATTTGCTATAACCCCTTCACTAGCCATCTTTAGATGCAATCAAGATTATACTTGTAAAAGAGGTTGTTATTATTATATACCATGTAAATATCATCGTAAATTCCTTTTAAAATGTAAAAAGCATGTACTGACGCAACAAATTCTTAAGGGTCCTTCATAGTTATGTGGGTCGTACCATTATGCAATTAAGATGCCAATCAAAACATTGTATATGACAATAGGAGACCATTCTCTCTAACCATAATTCAAAGCGATGTGTGTGATCTTAAGAAAGTGACAATTCAAAACGATATGTAGTCTTGAGAAAGTCACAATTCAACTTATTGTGTTATTTTGAAGCATTTTCAATGTGAGACAACTCAATCCTCTTTAATTATGAATATAATAAATAGTTAATTCAACTCTCGACCTCCTCGCACATCCTCCGAACTTTTTGTAGCTTCCATCCCATAAAAGAAACGGAGTGAGCTAGATCGAGAGCAGACCTCCCTCCATCGGATGGAGGAGGAGCAAAGTCAACCCTAACTTTGCTCCTCCTCCGTCCGATGAGGGAGGTTTGCTCCCGAGCTAGCTTACTCCTAAAAGAAACACTTAACCTAAACTTTCGACGATTCTTCATAAACAAACGATGGTATTACTGAGCTGTTAACAAGGTTCCGTCACTACGTGGGGGCTGGAATGGACGGACGCTCCTGCAGAGTAGTGAATGCTGTTGTAGCCCACTCAATACACCAGACTTCAATCAAATGTACTCAATACACCTAGAGTTCAATCAAATATACTTGCAGGCTGCACTGAATGATGGTAAGTAGTGACCTACCCCTGTGCCAAACTGCTGGAACATAGCTCGAGGAAGACGCCACACGCCAATGGCTATTTAAATGCATCAATACGTAAGCTCCCCGTTGGAGTGCCTGGAGGACTTCTCGAGACCTGCGTCATTCATTGATAATCCAATCATATAACGGAAAAAAATTCAATTAAGAATTGTAGTTAAACATATTGGATAAATAATTCAATTAAAAATTGTAGTTTAATATTTCCTTTGGTTCTTAATCATTACCTTTGCTACTGTTAATCAACCTCTCGTATGAAGAAGAGACTATTGCATCCTTGTGATTACGATATCACGACCTTCAAGCAGGAACGTAATAAATCAACTATAAACATAATTATTTGACATTTTTCACCTTTGGTCATTTCTAAAATGAAATGTTGACAGCACTGCCCAACTGTGCAATGATCATGGATGTATATTCGAGTTCATTCCATTGATGTGTTTATGGGATACTTTCAAATTTAAACCAATTGATAGAATTTCCATGATTTTGTAAATAAGAAGAGAGGATATCCTTCGTTATAAATTTCCATTGCAAAAATCTTCAAGACAAATACTAGCTTCTAACCATTACAATGCAACATAACATAAATTTCCCTCGCCATTACAATGTGTAGAGTAAAATACAACGAGGGACCAAAAATAAAAAATAAATAGTTGGTTGCCACTGCCCCATTTTCCACAACCAATTTTCCCCGGAGCAGTAGATTGGAAGCAAAAGGATTGGGACAAATGGTTATTTGAGGTGTTCTTTATATCTGCTTCTAGACTCGAGTTTCAACCTTTTCTCCAGTTGGTATGGTTGTCACTGACCCGACGAATTGCCAAGCAGAAGCTATGGAAAATGTATGTGTATACGACCATTGGAGCTAATTCTCAGACATTTTCCAATACTTGATCTCTTGTTATTTGTGTAAAGAATTTCCTTCGGAGCCGAGGAGTTGTGTTGGGGATTCTGAAAGGATTTGTTGGTTTGAGTGAAGCAATTTTTACTCAGATATATCATGCAATTTATGGTAATAGTTCCAGTGGATCTGCCTGTGTGATTCTGCTTCTTCGCTAGTTGCCCACTGTTGTTTGTTTGTCTGACTTTCATATTGTTTATAGTTCGTCCTATAAAAGGGACCAAGGAAAAAAAAATGAGCTGAAGTGACCACTTCCCCAACCACAGCAAAGGAAACTTCTCCAAAATACCTGGCAAACGTTGGTTGGGAAATCAAAATATAAAAATTACACGGGCGAAAAACGGACCTGGGAGAAGAATGTCTTCAAGGTAAACATGTTAACACGGAGTTGGAATTTTGGACAAGATTTTTTTCCCGGTTTACAAGAATAGTAGGAATATGATTATTTGATTAAATTGCTAAAATCATATTTATATTTTTGTTATATATATATAATGAAATTGTAAATATTAAATAATATGATTATATATTATTATAAATAAATTTTAATTGATGAAATTGCAAATATTAAGTGGTGGTGGTGGTAGTTAATGTTTATTAAGATCGACTCTCATCTTAAGAAAATTACTTGGATTTTTGTAAAATTTTATTTCAATGCTTAAATATGTTAGATAGACGTTTTTTTTTTGTAAGCAAGCATCCAAGGAGTTTCGAACTGGTGACATTAAGCAAGGAGTGCCTTAATAGTACACACATTCACCTTCTATTTTACACCCCGTGATTCACCTTCTATTTTACACCCCGTGGGAAGATAGAAATGCTTTGAGGTCACCATAATTTTGACAAATTAAAAGGTTAGGGAAGTTTGTATTGTAGCAAAGTTTATAAAACTATGATGAGAAAATAGGAATGCTTTGAGGTCACCATAATTTTGACAAATTAAAAGGTTAGGGAAGTTTGTATTGTAGCAAAGTTTATAAAACTACGATCTAATGTGGATGTATGTAAGGCATGATAAGAGAAAGTGACTTTCATCCTCAACTCTTGTAGTCTCACAGAGATGACAAAACCTTTCCACCCACGGTGTTTTAGAAATTGTCCAATGCACTGTTTCACTATGATGTTCATGAGAGTTTGTTCTTATCTTGACTATATTAATTTTCTTCTTCGAACTAGTTAATACAAAGAGATATTTTTTATCTTCTAGATTATGGTTAATAACCTCCTTATAGTATCTTAATTTCCTTTTAACCTCTAATTCTTTCTCGCCCCATATTTTACTCTTCCATGTATTGTTCTTAGTACTTGTCCTACACTTGTTGTATTTGAAATGATCACCAAGTATACCATGACCTGGCATTTAGTTGCTTATCAATTTTACTCATGATAAAGGCACTAACACCTCTTGCATGCGGGTGTGTGCAAGAAGTTGAGGTTCTCTTTTGGCGCGTTAGATGCAATACAAAACTGAAAAAACAGGCATCCATAAACTTGGACGCATATTTTGAGACATTTACACAATGAATCTTGCGATCAGTAAAAAACAAGAAATGTAGGAAATTGAATGACCTTTCCAAATATATATATTTTTTCTATTGAAAATGCTGTTAACTATCTAAAGTTAGATAAATTTTAACGGGCACTTTTTATTTTTTGGACAAATTATAAGGTATATGTTTTTGTGGGTGCAACGTCTGAGTGTCTAAATGATGGAATAAACTTACGAAAACTGGTATACATATAGAGAACATATAGGACTAGTGCACGACTATTTTTCCAATAATAAAAATAGTATTTTTAATTTTTTTTAATTATCTAAGAGATCAAACCTCGAAAACGGTACGTCAATTGTGGGTGCAGCATTTGAATGTCTTAATGCAATTATTTGGAAATGGGTTTTTTATAGCATGTAGAGGTTGGTGTTCTTTAGTGCACCATACAATTTTTTTTTAAATGGTTGAGAAACGAAAGAGATATGGATGAAACACTACCAGTGTGTTTTTTGAGTTGAGGAGTGATGACAGAAAATAAATAAGAAAAAAATAGAAAAAATTATGTATTCTTGTTAAAATTTACATATTTAGAATCTGCAAAAAAACCATATCTGTTTCTAAAATCTCATAAAAAATGGAGGTGTGCAACATAATCAGACGAACCGCTAAACACGAGCATATTGAAAATTTGGATATAATGCTGAATTTGCCATGGTTTATCATACTCCAAGGCACAGGGATGTTGAATCCGAAGAAAAGTACAAAGCAGACACATAGGCATAGGAATTCCATGAAAGCATGGGTGGAGGATCGGCCTTATCCTTTGGAGGGAATAATTTTTTGAATTTAAAAACTATGCGAGCGCGATTTAGTTAAAGAAAAACGCGTGCGCGTTGTAAATAAACAAAACGCGTGCGCGTTATATACAAACACATCGCGTGCGTGTTTTGTAAAAACAAAAATATCGTTCATCATCATCATCATAATGCTCATCTTCATCATCATGATCATCATGTTTATCTTCATCATCATGATCATCATCGTCATCATCATCATCATCCTCATCACCATCATCATCATCATCATCACCATCACCATCGTCATCTTCATCATCCTCATCATCATCATCACCATCACCATCAACATCATGAACATCATCATCACCATCGTCATCATCATCATCATCATCATCATCAACATCATCCTCATCATCATCATCCTCATCCTCTTCCTCACCATCATCATTATCATCATCATCATCATCATCATCATCTTCATCATCATCATCATCCTCAACATCAACATCATAAACATCGTCATCACCATTGTTATCATCATCATCATGATCATCATCATCACCATGATCATTGATCATCGATCATCATCATCAACATTGCCATGTTCATCATCATCATCTTCATCATCATCATCATCATCATCTTCATCTTCATCATCATCACCATGATCATCATCATCAACATCAACATCATGAACATCATCATCAGAATCGTCGCCGTCATCATCAACATCATCATCACCATCGTCATCGTCATCATCATCATCATCATCATCATCACCTTCCTCATCATCATCATCATCAACATGATCATCATCATCACCATCGCCATCATCATCATCATCATCATCATCACCATCGTCATCATCATCATCATCATCATCACCATTGTCGTCATCATCATCATCATCAACATGATCATCATCCTCATCATCATCATCATCATCATCATCATCATCCTCACCATCAACATCATCACTATCATCATCATCATCATCATCATCACCATGAAAATCATCTTCATCATCTTCGTCTTCATCTTCATCATCATCATCATCCTCATCGTCATCATCACCTTCATCATCATCATCATCATCAACATGATCATCATCATCACCATTAACATCGTGAACATCATCATCATCATCCGCATCATCATCACCATCAACATCATGAACATCATCATCATTCATCATCATCATCATCACCATCAACATCATGAACATCATCATCATCATCCTCATTCCCATCATCATTATCACCTTCATCATCATCATCAACATGATCATCATCACCACCATCATCAATGTCAACATCCTCATCATCATCACCATCAACATCATGAACATCATCATCATCAACATCATCATCATCATCATCATCATCACCATCAACATCATATTCCTCACCATCATCATCACCTTCATCATCATCATCATCATCAACATGATGATCATCATCACCATTAACATCGTGAACATCATCATCCTCATCCTCATCATCATCCTCATCACCATCAACATCATGAACATCATCATCATCACCATCAACATCATCTTCATCATCTTCATCATCCTCCTCGTCCTCATCCTCATCCTCATCCTCATCATCACCTTCATCATCATCATCACCACCATCAACATCATCTTCATCATCTTCGTCTTCATCATCATCATCACCTTCATCATCATTAACATGATCATCATCATCACCATTGACATCGTGAACATCATCATCACCATCCTCATCATCATCCTCATCATCATCACCATCAACATCATCATCACCATCCTCATCATCATCCTCATCATCATCACCATCAACATCATCACCATCATCATCATCATCATCATCACCATCATCTTCGTCTTCGTCTTCATCATCATCGTCATCCTCATCAGCATCCTCATCATCATCACCATCAACATCATCACCATCATCATCATCATCACCATCAACATCATCTTCATCATCTTCGTCCTCATCTTCATCATCATCATC
>LPNX010628320.1:0-11643 GCA_001517045.1 Pseudotsuga menziesii
AATTCAACGTATTAGAGAAATAATTACCTTGTGCAAATTCCATCATACTAATGAATTATAAGTATTTAAAATAATTATCTTGGAACATTAGAAAAAATTGGCCAAGTTAGTAATATGGCATAAGGTCGAGCAAACTACATTTAGGTTGGTTTTGTTGACCTATTAACAAAAGCCACAACTATTGTTGACAAGGATAGGTAGAGTTGACAAGGATCAAGTCAACTAAGAAATCTAGATCCTATAATTGCTACTAAAATCCTCAACAAACCCTATCTGCTATTTACAAAGTTAGGATTCGAGATCCTTTGACAACTTTTATTCAACCTTAACTAAATGCAATAATAAAAGAAACGAATTAAGAGAAGCAACTTTCTTTAGTAAATATTTTGACTTTCTAGAAGTAAATGCTAGGTCTAGAATCTTAGGTTTATGCTCTTGTATCAGATTCAAAGGGGTGTTTTATTGGAGAAGGAAAGGAACCACAAGATATAGTAAAATTTTGGTTAGAGAATAAAATTTATATTACATGATAGAAAAGAATAAAATTAGTTATTCCAACAGTGAGGTCTAGAACTAGACACTTGGCATTCTAGAACAAAAAATCCAACCTAGCTACAAAGTGATGATGATTAGTAAACACAGAACATTGTTAAGTCTTTTTTCTTAACACTTGAAGACACAACACTTGATCTAATAAAAGCAGTTGAATTATCTCCCCAAAAGCGCCATTGTCATTCTTTATTCTTTCCTCACTCACTCCTTCACCAAGGGCATAAAAATATGAAATAGAAACCTCAATATATTCAAAAGATGTTTTAGAACTTCAAGCTAGAATTACTTCCAGTATCTGCCCAATGTGACCTATCTGCTTAACACATTTTATATGCATTAATCCATAAAATACCACAAAATACATATCATATGCATTGTGGTTCATTATTTTTGTTTTCTTATGTCTTTAATGATTTAATCATGACTATACCGTTGTTTTATTGATGACAATTGAAAAAATCAACTCAATTCAAATCTCGGCATGCCCAATTTCTTAAATGCATTGCAATTTCGTGGAAATAAAGCAATGTGCCTCTGGAGCTATTATTTATATAAATCGGAGGAGTGCATATTCCTAAATGGCATCCTATTTTTCTCGTTTCACCTATTTTCAAACACGTCTTTTTAAGTTTTACATTAGCTAAAACATGAGTGTGCTTCTATAAATGCTATAAAACCACAAAGAACACTAAATATATTCAATGTAAATAAGTATTTCTTTTCTAAATTTTATTAATGAATTATGAATCTTTGTAACTTATAATAACCTATTATGAATTATTGAACTATTATCATTTATGAACCATTTAAAATGGTATAGTAAGTGAGACATGCTTAATATGTTTTTAAATTAAACCAAATAATTTATTTACTTTCTCTTAACAATTGATTATTATTATGCATAAAACAAATATTATCATATTTGATTAATTGTCCACTAGTATCTACCTATTATGTATTATTATTATTATTATTATTATTATTGTAATTTCTTAATGACAGGTGCTTTTGGAGGTGGTAGGTGTTAGAAACATACATGAAGCACACAAAAATACTCTATTTGTCAGACATTACAAGGATAATTGTCCTGGAATGGATGCTTTGCTTCTATGGTCTTCGAATTTCTGATCTCATGTATTTTTTTTATTTATATCTGATAAGATTCTTAAGCTATTAATGATAGATAAGAACATAGTTACTGTGAATTTTGTGAATAGCCATACCAACGACTTTGTAATATAATGGAAATGCTGATAAAATCAACATGAATTAAAACTATCTGATTTGTGAAAATGGGTGCAAAGTTAAGTGGAATTTATTGTTTCTTCAAATAAATAGCATGCATTTTTGAAAAGAATGAGATGCTTGTATATTTAAACATTTTAGTGAAAATAACAGCTCTTTAAAGTGAGTGAAAATATTTGATAGTGTTGTTCTACCTACATGTTCAATATGAACTCGATGTATAATTTAGGACATTATTCGTTCCTTGAGTGAATTTGACTCATATGCTTGTGACATTCTCTAATAGGCTTATCACCAAGTTCTTGAAACTGATGAGAAAGTTGGTTCTTTTGGTTAACATTGCCTCAGAGGCTTTATTATTTTAAACATCAATTCCTTATAACTAATTTTATTCAAAAGTCTTATTCTTAAAATAAAATAAAGATGTTGTTTTAAATCATTTGATCAACACACTTTTATTTCATTATTTTAAGCATTAATTCATTAAATTATTTATAATAAATTATTTTCAAAAATCATCATTTTTGTGAATCCTAGCCCTATTTTATTATCTTTTTACATTTATTAACAATTTGATTGTGACATTTACCCTCTTCTAATCATTTTGTTGTTTTCAATTTTTATTTTATTGTTAACCATTAGTTTCTCTTTTGAATCTGTTCCACGTAAATTGTAATGACTAATCTTCTAGTTCCTTATATTTTTAGCCTAATCCTTTTCTATCGTAAAGTATATTCATTTTGATTCCATGGAAATGGTTGGAATGTAGTTGTAAGAGATTTGCCAATAAGTGTTGCAAAATATACCTTTTTCTATAGAAATAAGGATATATACCACAAAGAAGGTTTCAATTCCATATGACAGTTGGAAGTGCTCATTTGGAATTCATAGTGGGAAATGAGATGATCCATTACACAAGAAAGAGGATTACATATGCTTCATTTTAGCAATCATGGGTGGACATTACTTATTTTATTTAAAAATAACTAACCTATGAACAACGGTATATCTTGTTGTTCATTTATCACTTGAAGATTTGGTTTGGGATTTGTTGGAGATTGTTGAGATATTCTCTCAATCTCTCTCCCTAATTTTAGAATAAGTTGGATCTCAAATATTTTGTGGTATTGATATAATATTTTGTGGAGACTTGTATCAAGCACAACCGATTAAAGACTCATTTATCTTTGAAGAAACAACTATTAACAATCATAAAATGTCGTACTCATTTTGGCAAGATGAAGTCAAATGCTATGAATTGCATATAACAATGCGTCAAAAAAACATAGATTTCATTAGAATCTTGAACAAAATGAGACTAAACAAACAATCAGACGAAGACATCGAATACATAAATGCTCATTGTTATAGAGCAGCACCAATAGATCCATTGTTTCCATACCTTTTTTATAGAAACAAAAATGTTAATGAACATAATAATCGCATGCTCTCAGTAGTCAATGGACAACTGGCGATCCTTGAAGCTATTGATGAGGTTGAAAACTATCAAGACACATTGTCCTACTAGCACTACCAATCAAAATACTAGTAAAGCAAAATATGTTAGTTGAATTATGTGCAGGGAATTACAATATAGAAGATGGTCTAGTTAATGGCGTTGATGGAGTGTTAAAAAAGTATACAAGAAAAACCAAAGATATAGATATCATCTGGATAGACTTTATAGATGCAACAATTGGAAAAGAACAAAGAAATACATATTCGTAGCTATATGACAAAGATGTTGAATTCGCTTCGACACCAATACTACGAATTGCAAAGCCAAATGCAATTACTAGAAACAAATCTCAAGTCACTATTCGAAAGCAGTTTCCAATACAATTAGCATGCGCTCGAACAATACATAGAACACAAGGACTTACCCTAAATGGACTTGCATTTGAACCAACTGGAGTTACAAGACATGGGCTTGTGTACACAGCATTATCAAGAGTGAAAACCATTGACTCATTATTCTTATTAAAGCAATTGTCACAAAACAATTTCCATGTGACAAAGAAAGTATCAGATGAAATGGTTCGTCTAGAAACAAATTCGCTATGGACAACAACTCATATAGAGAAACCAGTGTGCTTGGAAAATATTTTGTCAATTTCTACATTGAATACACGGAGCTTCCACAAACATCTTGATGACATTGTACATGATGAAGATTTGATGGAAAGCATGATTATTTGCTTCCAGGAAACTTATTTAAATTATGCACCGCAAGCTATTGAATTAAACAAGTTCAATTTCAACATAGCACATTTTTTTCATGGTGTTCTTACTTGTGTAGACAAATCTATAGAGATAAAGAAAATACAAAACTATTCGGATGACAAATTTGAACTACTTGCAACAAATGTACATGTTCAACAGAGTATCTAGATATTCAATATCTATGCTGGACCATTTGCCTCTATTGCATCAATAATTGATACAATTGCATTCGCAAGCATGGAACTAGTAGAAAAGGACAGCATTGTTCTGATAGTTGGTGATTTCAATGTCAATATCCATGCAAGCAATGATAATAGCAAAGTCCTACAACAATTCATGCAATCGTTACATATGCAAGAAATAACAAATAGTCTTTTACAAAAAGGAAAGCCTGTTATTGATCACATTGGGACAAATATGCAAACTCAGCATTGTGAAGTCCAAATGTCAGATGCATATTGGACTGACCATGACATATTGCATCTTCTTGTACATCTTCTATAAAATTTAGATTAAAGTTATACAACAATAAATAACACAGAAGCATATTCAATGTTTATAGCTATTTTTATAGCAACCATTATCAATCTTGACTTACTGTTGCTATTAGTATTGACAACAACATGAGTCAGCAGGATGCATTGTTTATGCTGAATTGAATCTATTCTGAGAAAACATTGAAGGTAAAGTTCTCTTTGCTGTCATATTATTTATAACCATATAGTATTTTGTTCAACTTATCTATTTTCAAACAACAAAGAATTTGCTGGTGCACTTTGTGCTTGGCTTCCTCAATCAATGTTCATCTTCTATCTTGCTTGAAGTATCCAATGATATTTATTGGAACATAGACTAGGAGCCTAGTAAACTAGTTAAACTATATTCAGATTGATCTTTTTGTTTAATTTGCATTTAGAAATATTATTGTTATTGATTTTATTCTTATATATATTTGTATTAATGGTAAATTACTATAATCTAATAAATCTTTGTTTGAACAGATACATGAGCAAACACAGTAAAGCAAACTAGCAGAAAGGAACAATAGAGACATCATAAAAACAGTGACACTTTTGCAGTTACTAAGTCTTTGACAATTTCAATTGTTCATTGTAGCAAATAATCAGTATCCTAGAAAACTAGGTAGACATAGATTTTTTTTCCTAGTTAGTGTTTATAAATATTCTTGCTATTGATTTTCTCTTTTCATATATTTATATTAGTCATCTCTTAGTCTAATCAAATAGATATTTATTGCAATAGGAACATGAAAAGAAAGGCAGAACAGGAAAAAGCAATGGTAGAAACAAAGGAAAAAATGTGAGTATTATCAAATATGATCATAAAGTTTTTGTCCATCATTGTGTTTCTAGATGAGACTTGCACAATTTTACGTCTATATTTTTTCCTCAAAATTACAGTAGTTTATGTTTAATTGTTAAAACAGTTTTACCGCACCTCAAATATTCCACTATCACTTTGTTTTCTCAAATTTATGCATTCTGACTATTACAAGTAAAATAAATAAATCGTGAGCTCTTCTTGAATAGACAATTTATTATAAAGCTTTTTGTTAGTAGTTTTATTTGTCTACATATTTATATTATTGATGCTTTACTATAATCTAATAGATCTTTGTTTGAACAGTAGCATGAAAAAACAGAGTAAACCAGAACAGGAAAAAGACATAGGAGATGCAACAGAAAAACTGTGAGTATTATCAAATAGTTTCTTTTTGTTCTCAGCATGCATGTTTCTCTTTGTCATCCCTGTTTTCTTTTGTTTTAATAAGAGAAATTTTCTAATTTAATGCAAATCTTTATATTTGTTACTAACTAGCGCTCTACGTAACAATGAAATTGAATGTGGCCAGACGTCCCGACAAGTTCTTTAATATTTCGCTTCACCGACATACTTTGTGCAACAATGAGACATCCATAGCTGACCCATGCTAAGAGGGTGTGGAATCAATGCATTCCAAGACTTTACAAAATCCAATGACACATAACCTTTGCATACAAAGCAAATTCACCAATTTTCTGTACAGCCACGATGTGCAGTGTTTGATGTTGACTATGACATAACATTTGACAGTGATGAAACAGCCTATGGTTTCAGGCTCCTGCAGCTTTGCTCAGCTATCAGTTCACAGTTCCTGTGCTTCTAGACTTCTCTGCAATAGCTGTAACAATTAACAAAATCACCGTTTCTTTTTTTCTTATGGGCTCTCCTTTTAAGCTCTCTGATCTTCTGTAGTAGCTGTACCGCCTGCTAGTTGCTATAAGTCTTGAAATATTCTACTAGCACTTTGTTTTCTTCATTTTAGTGTGTTGTACGTTATATTGAATACGATTTACTCTAATTTAAAAAAATCTTTTCTGTAGGGATAGCGACATCAAAAGACAGGTCAAAGAACAACAGGAAAAAGAGCTAGTTAAAACAAATGCCAAAAGGTATAGAACGGTATATTTTGTCAGAAAATATTATTTTACAATAATATTTTTCCAACTTATACTGATTTAAAATTTACAGGCATCAACAAATATGCTTCATGTCAATAAGTATTGAACAATTGACTAGTTGCAGAAACAAGAAATGTTTTTGATGGAAATATTATTGTTAATTGCTACAGCCGACTTGTTGTTTATTTTTAGTTGTTAAAGCAGTTTTGCCGTAGCTGAAATACTCGATTATGCCTTCGTCTTCTCAAATTTGGGCATTCAAACCTGTTTCTTCTGACTGTTCTTTTCTAATTTTCTTCTTTTCTAATGCCTCAAATATACTCGGCTTTCTTTTTTAACCTCACTGCCTCCATAATAATAATATGCTGCCTCAGTTTCTAATAAGACAGGTTTGCTTCTAACTTAACTGTTCTATTGCTTTAATTAATGACGTTTATTCTTCTTTTGAAACATCTTGCTTTAAACCCCTTTCAAATAGACAGATTGCTTCAAATAACACCAGCAGCTATCTTCTTATTAATACTCCTTGTTTGTGTGTTTTAATAATGCAATCTTTTTAATTTAATACAAATCTTTACATTTATTACGATCTAGCTCTCCGACTAACAATTGAACTTGAATGTGATCAGACACCCTGACAAGTTCTTTAATACATGGCTTCATCAACATACTTTGCACGGGGGAGACACTTCCACAACTGACCGTACTAAGACGGAGCAGAATCAACGGATTCCAAGACTTTACAAAACTCAATGAGACATAACCTTTTCATTGCAAGCAAACTTACCAATTTTCTGTACAGCTACGGCGTGCAGTCTTTGTTCTTGACTGTGATATGACATCTGACTATGATGAAAAGGCCTATACTTTCATGCTCTTGCAAGTTTTCTAACTATCCACTTGACAGTTCGCACAACTGGACTCTTGTCTACAATAGCTGTATCAATTAACAAAATGGCAGTTTTTTTAATTGCCTATGTTTATTTTAATATAGGTCAATTTTGGTTTTAGATTTCTTTTTTTAAATTTAGAATTACTATACTTTATGAGGAATCTCGAACAATTGATTTCCTTCCACATGTACAAATGTATATGGTAATTGCTGAAAGTGTAGCACAAGTTAGTTGTTGTGAGTTTAGGATTATGAATACATTTAAAACTATGTTTGATAGCTATGGAACTCAGCCGGATAGGTGGATGGGAATGTTCAATAAGTTTTAGACCTGCATTGAGATGAAGTTCTACAACAATTGTCTCGATTGCATTTTTTTTGCAACAGTCTTTTTAAATAACTAAATTTCGCAATTAATGTCTATAGTTCTACTTACCATGCAATATTTGATTGCTATCTTTTCTGTAGCAATACTGATGTCAATGGACAGATTGAAGCACAACAGCCAAAATACATAGCCAAAACAGAGCCCAAAAGGTATAGACTAGTATAGATGATCTCAAAACAATATTCTACAATAATCTTTTTCTTTCCAACTTATACTGATTTAAAGTTTGCAGGCATGAAGAAATATGCTTGATGTCAATAAGTATTGAAGAATTGACAAGTTGCAAAGAAGGAAATGTTTTTCATGGGAATATCATTGTTACATATAGAACAATGTTAGATAAACTGCGTAAAACAAATGAGATTCTGTGAGCAGACTTGACAGATGCGAAAGGCGAACTCACAATCACGCTGAATATACGTGGCAATCTGATAAAACAACATGAAGAAAAAATAGTTCTAGGAAAAGCGATATGCATAAAGAACTTTAAAATTGTAGCAAAAACCGATTACGATCACGGTGAATCAGAGTGCATTTTACTAGTAGATGAGCAAACTACGATAGAAAACATAGGACTAGTTTGTCAAGAATATACTTTCATACCAAATACAACGATAAAAAGACTTCTGCAAACAGTAGAGCCATATGCAATTGGAACAATAGCCGCAATTGTGACTGGTACAAAGAGATCAGGAATGCAATATATGCTAGAGATAAAGGATGGAAACTCACAATTCGACAAAGCAACTGTAAGCAAATTTGCATCTATGGATTTAACTTGCAAAATATTTTGTTTCTTTTCTTCAAATTATAAAATAATATACTTGCTTTCTTGAAATACAGTTGCAACTGTTTCCGACATTTGCATCTGATTTTGCCTATATTGAAGACAAAGTGTCAAAGAGAGATTATCCAATCTGTTTATTTAGAAATCTGGTCAGATGGAAGGAAGCACAAGCTAATATACTACGGACTAGTCAATCAACGTTCATAACAGCACTACGATAAAAAAAGACATTGATTGATCTACAAACCTTGCTTCAGTCTACAAGAAAGGTAACACGTTAGAACTATTTCTCAATAAGCTATGTTACGCATTTTTCATCTTTTGAAAAATTTCAACTTCTAATCAAATTGAAAAATGTGAAATAGGTCTAGGGAAAACTGTTTGCATCAAGTGCATATTCATATCCTTTTCATCCAATATGTCTAAACTGCAACTTGCCAGCAGAAAATTTTGGATCAATACAAGGAAAAATGTTATACTGTAGTAAGTGTGAAGCTGAGACAAATTTTATCTATTCACACCGATTAAAATGCAATATAATCAACACCGAAGGTGCAAAAGTACCGTGTACTTTGAAATCTGATCTCCTGAAGACAGTCCTCTCGACTTTGACAGATCTATCGTATAAGGACTACTTAACAGCCAAATCTGTTATGATATACTTAATACGTGACTTCTCCTTTGAAGGAGTCTTTGTACTTGACTAAGACGACGTCATTGTTTACTTAAGGGGACAACTTATCGAATGAGATATGTTTAACATGTTGATGCAAATAGAATATAACATATTACAAAAGGTATGCTAGTTAATTATTGTTCAAATGTTTCTAGACTGCTATTTGCTATATAGTTCATATGTTTTTTTTTTTTTAAGGACTTGCTATAGTATTATTCATTTCAACTAATGCTATTGCATCTTAGCAATTTATATTTGTTTTAAACATGTATCAAACCTGCAAAAATAACTTTTTTTGTCTAATTTTTTCACGAACTATAATGGTCAGCAGCTATAAAAATGAAAAGATTTCCAGCTGAAGTTTCATTTATCCTAAACAAATACTAATTTCCGCCCATGTTTTGTTTGCTTAAAGAAAAAATAGTTCAGTTCTTGATATTGAAACTAGTTTCTTTTAAATAGATGCACAGAAGTACTATGGCTCTAAGAGTTGATACGGCGTGATCTTGACTGCTTAAACCCCAATTCTATTGTGGGATTGCCATTTTTGAATACTTTGAAGTTCTGTTTAGTTCATTTCCTGCTTACCTACAGAGGTTCTCTGGGACAGTAATTGTTTGGTTCACCCTTGTTTTTACATTGTTATAGCTTTTCTTTTTGGCTAATATGTTTACTGAGAGTAAACATATCTTTTTTGCTTAAAGCTACTCTACCTCTTGAACAGTTACTTTGTGTTTGATATCAGAAACACTACACTGTTTAAAACTTATGTCTATCTACTGTCTTATTATGATATAAATATGCCAAGTCTATGGCCTAGCTGAAATGCTTCTTGTCTTTTAAAGCTTTAAAAACAATTGCGCTTACAATTTTCTGGGAGCTTTCTGTTTTGAACAGCTCATGAACAATTGTTTGTTTCCTAAAAAATTTAGGATTTGTTGCAATTCTGGTTTTCGGCTAATATATTTACAAATAATAAACATCCACTTTTTTGTCCTGCCATTTGTTGAATCTAGTTTTGACATGATGCAGGTTACAGTTTCGTCAAATGCTCAGGATGTAGTGTTAACTTGTTTTCAAATGTTTCTACTACTTTGACCAGAGTTCAATACTGCTTTTGACGGATTTCCTGGAATAATCACCAATTTCAACTACAGTCATTTCGATAATTAGTTGACCTATTAGTTGTTTTCAACGTGTGAATGGTTTTCCTCAAGCCTACAATTTGATAGCTAGCATGTTGAACCTCACTCCCATAGTCCACTGCTTTCTGCATTTCCCTCTCCCTCTGTTGTGCACTTAGAAAAGAAGGCTTGTTCCAGATATCTCCTACACAGCCTTTAAACCCACAACCACTTGGAACATGACCCATAGCCAAAAGGAAAAAAACCCAAATATAAAGAGCCAAGATGAAAATCTATGGCATTGACCAATTCCCCATCAACCGTCAAGCCAAGATGAATATCTATGGCAGCGACCAATTCTCTATCAACCTTCTCCCACTCGAACAGCCTAGAATAATCCCACCATCAGGACGAGTGATGGCTTTATATACCATACAAACCCTAACCCAAACACCTTAAACTATCGCATGAGAGGGGGGAACCATGTGGAATGATGTTTCCCTCTTTAGAAATTCGTAGGAAGTTTAAAATTACTTTGTAAATTTTGTAAAGCCCTTTATCCATGGTTTATATGAAAATTTGGATTTGCCTTCAAAAACATAGTATATGGAATCCACCCCTTTGAGGAGGCTCAAAATTGTGAACTAACAATCCTTTATCCAATTTAATTGTGTGTTTGTAAGCTTGTCAACCGGGAAATTGTTATATATCTGCCTGTAAAACCACAGTATATGGAATCCACCTCTTTTGAGGAAGTTCAAAATTGTGAACTAACACTCTTTTATCCAATAATCAACAAGGAAATTGTTATATATTTTTCTTCAAAACCAAAGTATATGAAATCCACTTCTTTCGATGAGGTTCGAAATTGTGAAGTAACACTCTTTTATCCCATAATCAAACAGGAAATTGTTATATATTTGCCTTCAAAACCATAATATATGGAATCCACCTGTTTTGAGGAGGTTTTAACTAACACTCTTTTATGCATACTATATGGAATCCACCTCTTAAAATTGTGAACTAACACTCTTTTATCCAATAACCACAACCACAGTATATGGAATCCAACACTCTTTTATCCAATAACCACAACCACAGTATATGGAATCCACCTCTTTTGAGGAGGTTCAAAATTCTGAACTAACACTCTTTTATCCATTTTAACTGTGTCGTTTGTAAACTTGTGAAAAAGGCAACTGTTATATTGTGTCGTTTGTAAGCTTGCCAACAAGGCAATTGTTATATTGTCAAATATGTAGGAAGCGTTGTCCTAAAACACTACGAAAGTTAT
>LPNX010628320.1:14582-46245 GCA_001517045.1 Pseudotsuga menziesii
TATCTATTTGCGACTATCTATGTGATGTGATCTTATTGCGATGGCGTATCATCCGTATGTTGGGATTTATAAACTCTACATTATGTAGTAATTAGTTTTTATACTAATATGTATATACAGTATTAAAAATGTTCCATACAATTAAAAATCATTATGGCTTTGAAAATCTGAAGACACTCCTCATGCCGAGGGACTAAGCTAAACGATGGAAATTACATAAGATTATTCAATGTTCAAAGCCCTAGGTGAAATTTATCGAACCATCATACAATTTGTAAAGATCTTGGAGATGGAATCATATACATCCATTTTGACCTTGAACAAAAAGACAAATTTCTATTAACCTAGCAACTTAGGAAAATTTTGAATTGACAGAAGTATTAAAGCAATTACAATCCAAGTAAAAAGAATTAAAGCTTTCTCAGTCTCCTGGCTTTTCTATCCCAACATATTTTTGTTTGGAGTTTTCTATGTGATTAGTTTTCTACCTCGTCATGTTTTCGTGATCAGTATTCGTTGTTTCTTTTAAATGAGTAGTGAGCTGCTTTATTTATACAAACTGTCGTTCACTATTTCGGCTTAAAGCTGGGAATTGTTAGCCCTGCTATACATTTTCCCACATTAAAATGTACCGAAGTATTCACAATTTTTTTTCCATAGATATGAAGGAACCCTGAACTTCCATTTTTCTCCAAAGGATTTTAGGATTTTTCTCAATCTACTTACATTGGGAATAGTTAGCCCTACTATACATTTTCCTACATTATAATCTACCGAGCTATTCACAACTTCTTTCTACAAATCTAAAGGAAACCCAAACTTCGTGTTCCTCTTTGACAGAAGCTCATTCTTCCTCTTTTGTCACAAATACAGTCATGGAGACACTCACTCCATGCACAAGGCTCTCATCTTCCTCATCCTCGGCCGTCCCATCCTCTTTCAATGGTGTTTTCGTAGCTACTAACAACACACACCCAAACACATTCAGTGGTTGGTCTCTTCGCAGCCATAGAGTTACAACAACCATAAGGGCATCTGCAACAACACCTGAAAATAGGGCATTCCCGCACAGTACAAATGCTCCATCCAACCCAATTGTTGTTCCAAATAGGAGATTGGAGGAGAGCATAGTTGTTGCCAATGAAGTTGCGATTGGGCTTGTTGACAAAATATCAGACTCTGCAACGCCCACTTCATCTGGAGACACCTTGACATTGCTGAAGGTATTGCCAGAGTCTCTGCAATATGAATCGGGGTACCTAGGGGATATTTCAGACAAGACCAGTGACCCACACAACGATAGCAATGGGAATGGAGGGCCAACCAATGTGTCTTATCTAACCAATATTTTGTCCTCCAAATTTTATGAGGTGGCCTTTGAATCCCCACTGCAGTATGCACCCAAGATAGGTCAGAGGTCTGGGGTGAGGATTTTACTGAAGTACGATGATCTGCAGCCTGTAAGTATATTCATTACAATCAAACTTATCATCTCAGTTTGTTTTTTCTACTCGTCGAATGTGGATTTGTAGGTCGGTTTACTTCTCAATTTAAAAAAAAAAAAGTCGACACACCAGTCCGTCTACAAGCACATGTGTACTAGCTTTGAAAAATGGTGACTCTGTGTACCAGCTATGCCAAATGGTGAAAGATGGAGCGCATACAGTTCTGCATTGCTCTATCCACAATGACACTCAAGTGCCTGGACGAAGCTCTGCGCTCTGCGCTTATTCTTTAGTGCATTTATGTTTCTCCTCTGTTAAGAGCTACTCCTATCACGAATGTGGAACTTTTACTGTTGATTATGATGAAAAAGAATAAAAAAATATCCTGCAACTAAAGCAGTGAATGAAATATGAAATATTAATATACAATATTAAGTAGCTATTAGAAACATATAACGGACACAACATGATGTTAAATATGTATCGCTGGTGCATAACAAGTACAAGTTTCAACAGTTAACTAAACCACAAGGATATAGTTCCAACATTGTCCAGTTAAACAACTCCACAAAACATTCATATGGAAAAAGTATCTGAAATGAATCATGTGACAAATTAGACGAACAACCATTTCCCATAAAAAAAGTATGTAACATCAAACATTCAGTCAGGTAAATAAAATTTTCTAAGCATCATGCTTCTTCTATAATGTTAAAAATTTTCTACTCAACAATAAATTCACATTCGTTAGCTAAATATCAGGAATTTTCTAATAGATTACATTAATGAGTTCATTGAAGGAATGCTAAACTTACCTGATTTGGTTTTTCTATGATCCCATTTACCCATCTAGATTTTGTCTATTTTGATGCCTAGAAAACCTTTCGCGATGCAATACCTTATTTACAGACCTTTTAAATCCAATATTGGTGTTTGTGAAAAACCCACACTTGTGGTTGTCAAAGAGGATACTACATTATTGCTGTCAGTCAGATGATTTGAATAAGTGTGAGAGGAAGCCCTTGCTTTGTGTTGAGAAAAATACTGAATAGCATATCCAATTGAGGGCCTGATTGCACCAGTCGACAAAGAACCCCTTGAACTCCAAAGTTCAGTCAACCAAAAAATGCTATCAATTTCGGTCGACATGACATTATAGAATTCAGAGGCTCTATCCAAGTAACTGGAAGTATCGTTACTCGAAAAAGAAATGCTTTTAATGTTGTCATCCAAATCATAGGCAAAAAATGCGGAATTAGGAATATCGTATGCATAATGTCTAGGACATGTTTCATCCAAAGTAGATAAGTTACTAGGATCATTATTGATAAAAGTACTGGATTTGGATGTGTCCTTCTCATAGATTTTTTTGCTTGCACCCTTGAGTATTTGAAGATCAATAATAGGATTCCTAGAGGTTGAATTATTGTGTGTAATACTCATAGAGTTATGCAAGTCATTTTCATAACTTCTAGAATTCCAGAAATAATCTGAACAACTATTGGCATCCATATAACTGGAAAAATCCATTTGACAGATTTTGGAGCCAAGGTTATCCAGAACAGAACTTACAAAATCCAAGGTACCAGTTATAGGATCCATTTCACTAGTGAAACTGGAGTGAGCATTTCATGAAGAGACTCTGTAGTTAGTCGAGGCTTCACATCTAGATATCTCATAGACAGCAGTGTCATGCATCGGAGCATCCTTTTTAGTACATGATGCTGATCTACAAACAGGTGAATGGGCATTGGAGACAAAAACTTGGGAGCTAATTCTGCTTGTATGAATAGCATTGAAAACATAATCAGTTCCATTAATACAAGCCAACCTTGAAATTTCACATGTATCTTCATAAAACCTAACTAATGTAGAAAATTGATGCAATTTCATGTAAAAAATTTAGGTGTTTCAGAAATATAATGATGCATTTTAGAAAATGAGGAGAAGAAATATTTTCTCCTTTTAAATTACACTGAGACCTGAGTTCCATGGGCTCCAGCAAAGAACTAGTTGAATCATATTCAAATTTTAGAATGGAAACAAATGAATAAAAACTACATACATCCTATGGTTGGCATTCTTCCTTGTGGCCTTGCCTCCAGTGAATTATCTGATACTTTCCTGAGCTATGAAAACGATGATTGTGATAACTTATCGAAGTAATATAGTGATCTTTCAAGTTGGATCTTACTTCAACATCAGAATATGCGTGTCTCATTTTCTTCTTTGTCGTCTTGTGAGAGATTTTTGGTAAACTAACGCATATATAAATACAAGTTGTATACGTTCTATTTATTCACTTTCCATCCAAGATCTATAAATATCTTTTATTGGAATTCAAAGTTAATCTTGAAATATATTTTTAGCAATTAAACGTGGTAAATAGAAAAAAATAATCATAATGTGATCAGCATAAACCTTAATAATTCTTATAAGTGATTCTTGTCAATCAAAATAGGAATCATGCATTAGCCACTAAGTGGCTACCTTTTTTATATATTTATTTATTTATATATAGTTTGAGCTATTATCTTTTCAAACATTGTTTGACATTAAATAGACCAATATTTTTTCATCATCTCTCCTCATTATTTTGCTTGCCTTTATCCTATTATCCTAATTGTAAATGTCTTTTTCATATTATCGTAGTTGTAAATGGAAGAATCAAATTTATTTGAATCTATATTCATCAAAGGCTATATCAAATTATTATCCTTTATTGAATTCAACTTATTAGAGAAATAATTACCTTGTGCAAATTCCATCATACTAATGAATTATAAGTATTTAAAGTAATTATCTTGGAACATTAGAAAAAATTGGCCATGTTAGTAATATGGCATAAGGTCGAGCAAACTACATTTAGGTTGGTTTTGTTGACCTATTAACAAAAGCCACAACTATTGTTGACAAGGATCAAGTCAACTAAGAAATCTAGATCCTATAATTGCTACTAAAATCCTCAACAAACCCTATCTGCTATTTACAAAGTTAGGATTTGAGATCCTTTGACAACTTTTATTCAACCTTAACTAAATGCAATAATAAAAGAAACGAATAAAGAGAAGCAACGTTATTTAGTAAATATTTTGACTTTCTAGAAGTAAATGATAGGTCTAGAATCTTAGGTTTATGCTCTTGTATCAGATTCAAAGGGGTGTTTTATTGGAGAAGGAAAGGAACCACAAGATATAGTAAAATTTTGGTTAGAGAATAAAATTTGTATTACATGATAGAAAAGAATAAAATTAGTTATTCCAACAGTCAAGTCTAGAACTAGACACTTGGCATTCTAGAACAAAAAAGCCAACCTAGCTACAAAGTGATGATGATTAGTAAACACAGAACATTGTTAAGTCTTTTTTCTTAACACTTGAAGACACAGCACTTGATCTAATAAAAGCAGTTGAATTATCTCCCCAATAGCGCCATTGTCATTCTTTATTCTTTCCTCCCTCACTCCTTCACCAAGGGCATAAAAATATGAAATAGAAACCTCAATATATTCAAAAGATGTTTCAAAACTTCAAGCTAGAATTACTTCCAGTATCTGCCCAATGTGACCCATCTGCTTTTAAACACATTTTATATGCATTAATCCATAAATTACCACAAAATACATATCATATGCATTGTGGTTCATTATTTTTGTTTTCTTATGTCTTTAATGATTTAATGATGACTATACTATGTTTTATTGATGACAATTGAAAAAATCAACTCAATTTAAATCTCTGCATGCCCAATTTCTTAAATGCATTGCAATTTTGTGGAAATAAAGCACTGTGCCTCTGGAGCTATTACTTATATAAATCGTAGCTGTGCATATACCTAAATGACATCCTATTTTTCTCGTTTCACCTATTTTCAAACACGTCTTTTTAAGTTTTACATTAGTGAAAACATGAGTGTGCTTCTATAAATGCTATAAAACCACAAAGAACACTAAATATATTCAATGTAAATAAGTATTTCTTTTCTAAATTTTATTAATGAATTATGAATCTTTGTAACTTATAATAACCTATTATGAATTATTGAACTATTACGATTTATGAACCATTTAAAATGGTATAGTAAGTGAGACATGCTTAATATGTTTGTAAAGTAAACCAAATAATTTATTTACTTTTTCTTAACAATTGATTATTATTATCCATAAAACAAATATTATCATATTTGATTAATTGTCCACTAGTATCTACCTATTATGTATTATTATTATTATTATTATTGTAATTTCTTAATGACAGGTGCTTTTGGAGGTGGTAGGTGTTAGAAACATACATGAAGCACACAAAAATACTCTATTTGTCAAACATTAGAAGGATAATTGTCCTGGAATGGATGCTTTGCTTCTATGGTCTTCGAATTTCTGATCTCATGTATTTTTTTTATAAATATATGATAAGATTCTTAAGCTATCAATGATAGATAAGAACATAGTTACTGTGAATTTTGTGAATAGCCATACCAACTACTTTGTAATATTTAATGGAAATGCTGATAAAATCAACGTGAATTAAAACTATCTGATTTGTGAAAATGGGTGCAAAGTTAAGTGGAATTTATTGTTTCTTCAAATAAATAGCATGCATTTTTGAAAAGAATGAGATGCTTGTATATTTAAACATTTTAGTGAAAATAACAGCTCTTTAAAGTGAGTGAAAATATTTGATAGTGTTGTTCTAGCTACATGCTCAATATGAACTCAATGTATAATTTAGGACATTATGCATCCCTTGAGTGAATTTGACTCATATGCTTGTGACATTATCTAATAGGCTTATCACCAAGTTCTTGAAACTGATGAGAAAGCTGGTTCTTTTGGTTAACATTGCCTCAGAGGCTTTATTATTTTAAACATCAATTCCTTATAACTAAGTTTATTCAAAAGTCTTATTCTTAAAATAAAAGAAAAATATTGTTTTAAATCATTTGATCAACGCACTTTTATTTCATTATTTTTTAAGCATTAATTCATTATTATTTATAATAAATCATTTTCAAAAATCATCATTTTTGTTAATCCTAGCGCTATTTTATTATCCTTTTACATTTATTAACAATTTGATTGTGACATTTACCCTCTTCTAATCATTTTGTTGTTTTCAATTTTTATTTTATTGTTAACCATTAGTTTCTCTTTTGAATCTGTTCCACGTAAATTGTAATGACTAATCTTCTAGTTCCTTATATTTTTAGCCTAATCCTTTTCTATCGTAAAGTATATTCATTTTGATTCCATGAAAATGGGTGGAATGTAGTTGTAAGAGATTTGCCAATAACTGTTGCAAAATATACCTTTTTCTATAGAAATAAGGATACATACCACAAAGAAGGTTTCAATTCCATATGACAGTTGGAAGTGCTCATTTGGAGTTCATAGTGGGAAATGAGATGATCCATTACACAAGAAAGAGGATTACATATTCTTCATTTTAGCAATCATGGGTGGACATTACTTATTTTATTTAGAAATAACTAACCTATGAACAACGGTATATCTTGTTGTTCATTTATCACTTCAAGATTTGGTTTGGGATTTGTTGGAGATTGTTGAGATATTCTCTCAATCTCTCTCCCTAATTTTAGAATAAGTTTGATCTCAAATGACCATGAATGATGTCCGATGCTAATTTACTTTACATTGTTTCTTACATAAGTGGCAGGTACTAAGCAACTGCGTTGCTTATTCCACTTGTTTTTGTTTTGTATTCATGGAAAAGGATATGAAGTAAAACTGTATGGCCGTTTCATATATTCATTAAGTTCCATGACATCTTTGAATTCCATCGAAAAGTATATATAGCGAGTGGATTTATCATTCAATTTGGATCCTTGCGTTCGGAAATGGAAACCAGGAAGAGAAAGCTAGAGTGAAAGAATGTCATCAGAGTCATAAAAGATAAAAGTTGCGACAACCAATGTTGTTATCTTGATATTCCGCTAGGTTGTTAGGATCATCCAACCTTATGTTGGCGGTGAGACCAGGTAAACACCTAGCGTTGGAGTTGGATCTTAGACTAGGCGATAGGCGGTGGATAAACTGAAACTATAACTTAACTTAGCTTTATTGAAATACATGTTATGCGGTTCCAGAATGAATTGCGGCTGTGGTAACCAGTTGTAGGTTGTAGTAAGTTATGCGACTTTTGATAATATAATATACAATTGCAAACTTGGACCAATAGAACAATCCACAGAAAGTATTCCGTCTGGTGTTGTATCGATATAACAACAAAAATAGAAACTTCTAAGGTCAATCAATTCTTCACATTAATGTGAGTCGATTGATCCTTTTTTCGATTTTTGCCAAGATTGTTATCGGCATAGTGAGAGGAAAAGGATGGTGTGGAAATGTATCCATTAATGTGAGTCGAATGATCCTCTTTTCGATTTTTGTCAGAGATTGAGATTGCTATCGGGACAGTGAGGGGGAAAGGATGGTGTGGAAATGTATCCATTTTGCTAAGATTTTGTTGCATATGGCAATGGTTGAAAGTCCATTTTAATGATTAAAATATGTTAACCAACTCTAAACCCCAAGCATATCATGCATAGGAATCCAAATTTAATTTAAAATATAATCCAATTTATAAAAGATTTAAGTATTGAAACATGTAGATTGTCAATGTATTGAGCCAGCCACCAGCTACCATGTGGACTTTCAATAAGTTTGTGCTTCCATAATGTTTGTAAAGTGCCTCTCTATTCATTAACCTCATCAACAACTGTTGTTTTCATGTATGAATTACAATTGTAACCTGCTCGAAGTTTGAGAAAGGTGATTTATGGCTGCATTAAAAGAACTATGAAGACATCTTTCCCTTCCGTCCAAGTGGTCATACTCGTCTTAGCCAAGTTCCTTCTACACTTGACTACACCCTTCTGTAATTGTTCAGCTCTTGGGTACCTTCATCTTCATTGAGATTTAAGCATTATTATATCTCAAAGTTCTCAAGTTACCTTTCTCTTATTCTTTCTAACTGTAAATTTTTCATGGCCCAATATCATATTTTTTGTTTATAGCTTGTAGGGAAACAATTTTTAAGTGTTGCAGTTGGAGAACAAAATTATGATTCGTTTTGTATGTATAAGAAGAATGTATAAGTCAGCATTTTAATAATATTTTGTCAATATATTATCACTGATAGGGTTTCCCTAGCCACCTATGCTACTCTATGTGGCTTCATTGGAGGATTTGTGTATGTCGAAACGTGATAGGGATGGATCAAGTGTAATTCACCACCTACGCACAAAGACAACCATATTAAAAAAAATAGCAAAATAAATAGTGAGTTTCAAACCCTCATGGTCTTAACAGCCAGTACATAAATTCTACATTAAAGAATGCCTTTATGCAAGGAAAAGCTTTGGAGCTTAGTATTTACAGAGTTTATTTCACTAACCTTCAAACTTGTCTGTGTTTGTGATCTACGGCTTAGGTATGTGTCTCTGATCCGCAACTTGAGTTTCCTTTGTTAGAAGTATACAGCTTGGAAGAAAACAACCAAGCTATTTCCAACCTGTAAATAGCTTAAGCTGAAAAATAGGAAGAGGAGACAATAAGATGGCTGTGAAGCCGTTGGAAATTATGACCGTGAAGGCGGTGCCAATCAAGGTGGCAGTGAAGGTGGTGCAGGAGGCTCCACGGTCATGCTCTCACTCAATGCTTATTGTAAGAACCAAGGATCACGTTCAATGCTTAGTGTAAGAATCAAGGATTTCCCCCTCTGCTCGGCTCCACAATAAGACCCTCAATATTTCGGCTAGTAGCAGCAAAGCTAAAAATTTGAAAACCTAGGATATGAACATCACATGGAATCATAAATTTAAAAACTTTGTATAAATTTTGGATAATGTAAATGGTGAAATCAAATTAATACATAGTCAATGTTATTGATAGGTAGTCAAGGCTGAATGAAAACAATATATTACACTATCGACAAGTATAATTAAAAGGCTAAAAGAACAATTATGGGAGCAATAAAGATGAGAAGCAAAGACATTTATACATTTTTTTATGGAAAATTACCATTTACCTAAATAAAATATTATAAGTTAAATTTTATTGAATTTTACCTAAATCTATGTTGACCTCTAATTGATATGACCTCTGTTGGGCTCCGAGATTGTATAATGAAGTTATTTACATTAATTTTCCATCCTATCTACCATGATTTAATACATTTATGTTCAATAAAGCTATATTTTACTTTGTTTTATTAATTAAAATCTTATAAATGTAAAGAGAACCTAATATGTTAATTTTGGATCTATTGAATGCAATATTGCTCAAACGACCCTGTACTGACTCTCCACTTCTCAATCCAATATTCAATTAAGTCATTATCTCGGTACTAAGTTCTCTACTAAGCTTGATCCATTTGCAGTGCCTTGGTTTTGTTGGTCCCATAATACCAACATGTGCATAGCAAACCATGGGTTAATAATTAGCTTCTAAAACTATTTTAGTTTTAAACAAATAAATAAATGATAAAATATTAAAAAGGATTATTAATATTTTATTACCCTATTTAAATCATTTTTAATAAAAACTTGTTCAAATCCTAATTAAAAGCATGAGACACTTTTTAATGGATAGGAATAATAATATTCCAAAATAAGAAAAGTGGATCCATGCCTTTCAGAGTAAACTTAATTGTTAACACGGTTATATGCGGTCATTGTCTGATGTATTTCATTTAAATGTGTTTTAATTTTATGCAAGTATTCATAACACAAGTATTTGGAGATCCATGCATTATGTGGCCACGAAAATCCTAATACATCACGCAGAAGTAAACTGTGCAAAAAGATTCCCATTAACAGTTACAGAAGCATATCGGTACTTGAATTGGCATCGTTTTCGAGGAAAATTCATTGGTTCTCATCTGGAGCGCCTTATATACTGGACAGACTTTCCCTCGGGAGGGGAGCCTGTCCAATGTACACCGTCGGATGAGAATCCGACGGTGTACATTGGACAGGCTCCCCTCCCGAGGGAAAGTCTGTCCAGTATATAAGGATTGCCATTCTCATATGCCCAGGTCGTTTTTGTGGCTGAGAATGTAGATATGATTTTTACTCGGGATCGCTCCCTCCTTTTCCACTCCCAAGATTTGCGCGAGGACATCCAGAAACAACCCAAGAATCACGCAGGAATTATATATTTTTATGTTAGTTTTATACTAGCTTAAGCTTGTTTAAAATGTTGTTATAGACTTTGTTGAATATCAGTTTGTCTTATTTTTGAAATAGATTCAATGTTCTTTTTTTCAGTTCTTATTTGAGTTCATAATTAGTTTTTCATTTTCAATTACACAACATTTTATTGTCTTAGGCTTTTACTTTGTTAGTTTCATTTCTTCAAGTCATTTCATTTTAGTAGATATAAAAGATTAGAACTCAGTTTCAAATTCAAGATTAATAGGTTTATTAAGATTTTAAAAATGTATTGGTTTTCAATATTTTAAAGTTTGATGATAAAAGTTCACATAACCTAGTTTAGTATAAGTTTACTTTTCAAGTTATAGATCAGTTGCATTATTTTTTATGGTTGGTTAAGATTCTTTAGTTTATGGTATAGTTTGTTGAAGAGGTAAGTGGTAGTATTTTGTTGTATATTTGCTTGCAAGTTAAATTTGTTTCCAACTATTTGAGTTATTGTTTTATGCCTAGTTATAAGTATGCTTATAAACTGTGAGTTCATAATGCTTTTTGTATTGATAATTTATAGATAGGTTGAAGTTCTTGATAAATTAGAAGTTGACAGGCATTTGCATGAGTTTGATAGATAGGCATTGCATGGGTATTACATGTCTCAATTTCAAGATAGTCCTTAGAGTTATAATTGTGTTTTGATTAGTAGTATTTCATTTCCCAGTGTTGTAACTAGTTTTAAATGTCATTTACTTGATGGATTCTAAGTAGTATAGCTTAGTTTATTTCATTTTTAGGTGTAATAGAATAGAAATTAATTTTTGATTTAGGTGGTTTCATTTGGATTTCAAAGATGCAGTAGTGTTAAGTTATTTCCATGGTTTGAGCGGCAAATAGGTTAGGATATCCTAGAACAATCTAGACTTTAGTTCTGCATATATAGTGTTTGCATCTCACAAGCTACCTTCTCGGATTGACAATTAAGTGTTGAATTAGATACTGCATATTTTACTCAACAACCTCCCAAATTCTACCTGATGACTCACTCACTGAAGTAGCTCCTCTTCCTTGGCTATTGTATTCCATTTTTTACCATAAAATTTCTTAGTAAAGTTTCTTCTTATAGTTTCCAGTGTTCAAACCTGAAGTTTCTATTCATCCATAATAAAAAGAAACAATTATGTAACATGATACCTAATTATACACTAAAAACATAGGATCAAAAGGTAGTTAACATTTTCTCTTTCAATATTTCCAAATAGTCATATACTAAAATATTTCCAATAAATTTACACCATTTATTTTACATCATGTAAATGCTTTGTTACTTTTTGTGTTATTTTTTTATCAATGATGAGAAATATTCAGTTTTCCCAAGCATGGGAGGAATTTATTGCATATAAAATTTGTAGATGATACAGAAAAAGGTTTTTATGGTTTTTAACTCGAAATAAATGTAACACGGATTCCTTTGCAGCATCCATCTTTTCTGGTATCTTACATTCTAAGTAACAAATTAGATTATTGGTGTCATTGATGTCTATTTGTTCAAATATTTATTTATGTACATTAAATGTTTACTAGATTTTTCATCACAAATACATGATGAACATCAATATGTCTGTATACGAAGGAATTCAAAATCATGAAATAACTAGTTGCAATAATGCTAGTTTATTATATAAATTTTGGATCTCGTTCAATAATTAAACATATTGGAAAATAACAACCCTCTCAAAGCAGCTTATACTTCTAAAAGTTACAGTGCATCCTATTTTATTTTTTTATAGCAGAAATAATTATTTCCATCAAAACAAAATAAAAATTATAAATAGTATGACTTGTAAGCAACAAAATGACAAGCCTTTTTTCTTTTTCCCCATTTTCTAGCTATCATATAAAATCTATACCACTTAACAAGTACTAAATTCCTTGGCACTTTTACTCATGAAAATAAGCATATGAATACAAGATGGATTTGAAAGTGAAAATAACATTAGCTAAATATTTTTAGTTGCTTTGTTGATATTTCTAGTGACATATAGTTAAAAAAATAACCTTTGCAATAGGTATATACATAATGTGAATTGGTGGTTTTCTTAGGATTCCTCTAACCACAACAAAAATGTAGTCGATGAAATTTATAGTACCATACAATCCACCATGATTTCCACCTCTTTTGGAGAAAAAAAATCCATCTTGTATGCATCTAGTGGAAACTTAACAATTGCCTTAACATTGGAGCCATTTTATGAAGGTATAATTCTCTAGGGTGGAAGAAGAAAAAGTATGAGTCCATATTTTGAAAGAGAACTGAATCCATACTTCATATTTACAATTCAAAACCATATGAGACGGGTTGTAAAAGAATGTAACAGAATTTGTTGCTTCTACTTTACTAGGTTCTATGTAGATTATATGCTTTTGTGACTACAGAAATAATTCCATTATTTTATGCTTTTGAAAGTTCCATTTGAAACTTCATAGTGTCATTTATCTCTATCTCATTCGGTTGAGGTGTGGGCTTCATTATCAGGGTAACATAGGTTAAATCTCCTTATGGGTGAGTTAGTTAGGAAGAGGCACCAAAAAATCCATCCATGTTCAGAGTTGGTGTGGCCAAAGATTGGTGTGATCCTTAGGTGACTTTTATAGCTTAGATTCCCTTGTTTTTTGGTTCTTTATCTAATCGTTGAAATGTAGTGGCCCTGACTAACAAGCATTTCTAACAAAAAAAAATCCTTCTCACAAAATCTATTGTTGAGGCACTATCGCATGTAACATCATGATAAGAAACTCCTTGATAAATATTTCCATCTATTTTAGGAAATTCACGAGAGATATTTGGTTACATGGAATCGAATGATTACATTCTATATCCAAAATGGGATTATGGATGAATTCCATAATATTTTTTGAAAAATACTGACACCAAATGTTGAATTGTGGGAAGCTTCAAACTATCCCAAAACTTGTCCTACAATCCTATAAATTCATTCAATGTAGATATGGATACATAAAAAGGTAAACCAAAAAATTGTAGGATGAAACTTATTTCCTATGCTTGCAAATCAACATCGTATTCACTTAAAAAGGTATTGCAATCATTTTATATCAAATATGAAACCCTTTTAATTTTCCAATTACAAAGGGAGGCTTTGAGGGGAATATACAAATTTAGGATTGATAGAAATTAGCTTTGACTATTGTAGTGCTCTGGTTTACAGCAAAGACTAAGCCAATTCTCAGCTAACTTTCTTATGTATTAAGCTCATTCTGAGCTAGTTTTTGTAAATTTCAATAAAAATCTAAGCCATTTTAATCTAATTTCTGACAATTTCTATGTTGTTTCAATGTAATTTATGATAGTCTATTCAAGTATATTCATTTTCTTATTCTGGTAATTTTCATTATACATACAAATGTACAAAAACAAAATTAAATAAAATATGAGGATTTTCTTTTGTGTATATCTCAACATAAGTTAGAATACGATAAATCAATAAATAATAAGAAGAATACCCGATGCTAGTAGATGGTAGACGACCTCCTTTAATAAAATATAACTTTTCCAACTTAGGCTCCTTAGTACTTAGCAATCAACTGAATAATCCACCCTGTCAACCAGCTCTGTTTGTACCGTCCCTACGAAGTCGATAGAATTCCTAGCGCCCGAGCCCACAAAACGATAATTCTAATAACAACTTCCCTTGTTTTGTTTACCGAACAAGAGTTTTCCCCTTCCTCCCTTCAACAAGGTTTTACTCTTCCCTTTCAAATTTATTTTTCCCCAAGAACCAAGATCGTTTATCCCCAACTACTCCCTCCAACGTTTTAGATTTCTCCTTTACAACTTAAAAGAGGAGTCAGGAAAGGGTGTAAAGCCTATGCTGTAACCATTACAGATGAGGCAAGTAAATCTGAAAAAGATAAGTTAAAAATAGAAGATATTCCTATTTTAAATGAATTTACTAATATCTTTCCAGAGGAAATTCCAGGATTACCTCCCAGGAGAGAACTGGATTTCACTATCAAATTGGTGCCAGGTGCAGTACCTAGCTCAAAAGCTCCGTATCGTATGAATATTTTAGAACTTAATGAACTAAAATCACAGCTAAAGGAATTAATAGATAAGAAGTACATTCGACCCAGTGTGTCCCCTTGGGGAGCACCAGTCATCTTTGTCAAAAAGAAGGACGGAACTATGCGACTATGCATAGATTACCGTCAACTAAACAAGATGACCATTAAAAATAGATATCCGTTGCCCCGCATAGATGATCTGTTTGATCAGCTACGTGGAGCTACGGTGTTCTCAAAGATAGACTTGAGATCAGGATATCATCAGGTAAGGATTAAAGATGAGGACATTTTCAAGACAGCCTTCAGGACGAGGTATGGACATTACAAATTTGTCGTAATGCCATTTGGGCTTACCAAAGCCCCAGCTGTCTTTATGTGCCTAATGAATAATATAATGCATAAATATTTAGATAAATTTGTCGTCGTGTTTATTGATGACATCTTAATTTATTCTAAAAATGAAGCGGAACATAAGGAACACTTACGAATAGTTTTACAAGAGCTGCGAGAGAAACAACTTTTTGCAAAGTTCAGCAAGTGTGATTTCTTTAATGATGAAATCCAGTACTTAGGTCACGTAGTGACTAAGGAAGGGATTTCAGTTGATCCTAAAAAGATTTGGGCAATCGAATATTGGCCGGTTCCAAAAGATGTAACGGATGTTAGGTCATTCATGGGAATTACCGGTTATTACCGGAGATTCATTGAAGGTTTTTCAAAAATAGCTAATCCAATCACTTCCTTGCAAAAGAAAGGAAAGAAATTCGATTGGAACTTAAAATGTGAAGAAAGTTTTAAGAAATTAAAAACCTTACTAACAAGTGCACCTATTCTAAGAATAGTAGATCCTAATAAGGATTTCGTGGTATGCACCGATGCGTGTAATGAAGGTTTAAGCGGTTTGCTGACTCAAGACGGGCATGTCATTGCCTATGAGTCCAGGAAGTTAAAGATCCACGAAAAGAATTATGCAACTTATGATTTAGAACTTGCAACTGTTATACATGCTTTTAAAATGTGGCGACACCACTTAATAGGTAGAAAGTTTATTATAATGACTGATAATAAAGGTCTGAAATACCTTTTAGATCAGCCCAACTTAAATGCAAGACAAGTAAGGTGGTTGGCCTTCTTGAGTGAATATGATTTCGAAATTCAACACATAAAAGGAAAGGAAAATAAGGTGGCTGATCCTTTAAGCAGAAATGCAAAGCTGAATTTTACAGCAGCAATCAGCACTTATACTTCTGATTTAAATGAACAGCTGATAGAAGGGATAAAACAGGATGAAATTTATAAAAAATTACAAGTTATAGCTAAAGAAGAACCTACAGATAGCCTAATAAAAGGTTATAGTCTAAATAAAGATAGATTTTTATTGTTTAAGGACAAACTGTATGTGCCTAATGTGCCTAAGGTTAAATTGCTGATTCTAGATGAAGTTCATAAAACACCTTACTCAGGACATCCAGGCTACGAAAAGACTGTCACCATGTTAAGAAAAGAATATTTCTGGCCTAATATGAAATCTGAAGTGGCTGAGTACATAGCTATGTGTTTGGATTGTCAACAAGTGAAAACTGAACACCAACATCGAATTGGTTTACTGCAACCTTTGCCTATTGCTAGTTGGAAATGGGAAGTAATCAGCTTGGATTTCATTACTGAATTGCCCATAAATCAGAATCAGAATGATTCAATTATGGTGGTGGTTGACAAGTTAAGTAAAGCAGCACATTTCATTCCTATCAAGACTACCTACAAGGCTGCCAATATAGCTGATATATTTTTAAAGCAGATTTTTAGGTTACATGGAGTACCTAAGGTTATTATTTCAGACAGGGATCCTAAATTCACAGGGAATTTTTGGAGGTCCGTGTTTAAGGAATTAAACACAACACTAAATTTCAGCACCTCTTCCCATCCTCAGACGGACGGACAGACTGAAAGAGTGAATCAGGTGCTGGAAGATTTGTTAAGGATGTATGTTAAGGATCAACCAAGTAAGTGGGAGGACTACTTGTATTTAGCAGAGTTTGCTTATAATAATAACTATCACTCATCAGCTAAGTTTACTCCATTTGAAATTTTGTATGGGCGTAAATGCAACACTCCTATCTCCTGGAATAATCCAGTAGATAGATTGGTGTTAGGACCTAAATTATTGAAGGAAATAGAACAGATTGTAAAACAAGTGCAGGAAAATTTGAAGGTAGCACAGGATCGACAAAAGAGCCAAGCAGATTTGAAAAGAACTCCCAAGGAGATCCAGGTGGGTGAGCACGTGTTTATAAAGGTAAGACCAAAGAAAATCTCCCTAAGACTGGGGAGTTGTGCAAAAATAGCACCACGTTACTGTGGTCTGTTTGAAATTTTATCCAGAATTGGTCAAGTTGCATATCAGCTCGCGTTACCACCTAATTTGAAAGTGCATAATGTTTTTCATATTTCTGTTTTGAAAAAGTATGTTCATGATGCTACTCATGTGATTGATTGGAATGTTGTACAGGTGGAAGTAGAAGGACAAGTTCTGGTGGAACCGAACTATATCCTCGGGAGGAGGGAAATTACTCTGCGGAACTGCACAATTGGATAGTTGAAGGTGCGATGGAAGCACCTTAGTCCTGAAGAAGCTACCTGGGAACTAGAAAGTAATATGCGGGAAGCATACCCGAATCTGTTCCAGTAGGTTGCAGAGGATGAAGAATAAGTAACATCGAGGACGATGTTACATTTTAAGGGGGTGTGTATGTCACATACCCCAATTTTGTAAAATAATGTTAATTGTTTTATTATATTCCTGAGACATTATGTTAAATTTAATGCTAAGTAGGAACTGATGACTCAACAGAGTCAACAGAAGTGGAATGTAATTCAGAATATTTTATGATTAATAAATAAATTGTGGAGACAACAACATGGGAGAGCTGTTAAAAAGAGGTTACTGGTCAAACTGGTGGATGAAACTAGGTGGAGGGAAAAAGACAAGTGGCAGTATCCTCAAACACTTCCTAAGTTGCAGGTGGAAACTTCCCTATATTTGGGGTCATGATCCCCCAAGAAAGTGGGATCAGAGCAGGTGGCTCATTAAATGACAATTAACCCAAAAAGACCTAGGCAATCTTTTAAAAGTACCCAATGAATAGACCTGAGGCTGCTCAGATATTTTCCAGAGAAGAAACATTCAGGTGGAATGCTATTCAGGAAATTCATTGGGGAAAAGGGGAAAACAATAAGGAAGTTGTTCTGAGAGGATTGCTGCAGTAACTTAGTTTATTACAGCTTGTTAGCTGGGAGAACTTACTGATAGTTCTGGAATAAATACTGAGTTTGAGGACTGGTATCTGACTATTGCTGCCCCTAGTTCCAGCAAGGAAGACCGGAGCAAGCTTGGGGGTCCTGAGGAGTCATTGTTTGAGTGCTCTCTAGGAATTGGTAGGGAGGAACGGCCTCCCATTGCTGTTGTTGTCCAAAGATCAAGCAGGTTCTGTCACTTAACTGTCTTTGTTTAAATACTGTGAATGGTTGAATGTTATATGTGTAGTTTATGATATAAGAGTTAACTGGTTTAGTGATGTAAATGTTCTAGTTATTAGTAATGAAATCTTTTGATGATAGATAAACACCCACTGTGTTTTTCCACATCTGGGTTTTACCAGACCGTACTTCAGCACAGGGGTAAATTTAAATAAGAATAGCATGATGAGATTGCAGAGTAGTAGTTCTTTATCTGTTTCCAGAAAATATATTTCATTGACAGTTGTATGAGTTTTTAGTCAATGACTACTTGAACTGTATTTTTTGCTTTCAGTAATTTTTATATTGTAAAGAATAAAGAGTAGATTTTAGACTAGATTTATTTCATGTTTTACCATACAGTTCCTTTCTTCCAAATTAGAATAACTTCACTACTGTTTGTCTAATAATAAATTGAAAATAGGAATGGTTTTATAGTGATTAGATACTACTGTCAAAACAATATGGTCTAGATTTTTATGAATGTTTTGTGAGGTATTCATTTCATTATTATCCTTCTTTTTATGTGGAACTGAGCTCGAACAAGTTCCAGAGCTGTTAATCTTTTTATTTAGAATACGAACAAATGTTAATATTTGTGCTTATAAGATAGACCCTAGCTAGAGTTAACTAAATTATTGATTTATAAACCAACATTATAACTAATAAAACAATCTACTTACAAAGAACAAAGAGAGCATAGCATAAATTACACAAGAATCTAAATAATGAAGTGTTATCTTTCAATATGCTTAAAGTTAAACTAAAAATATTAACATAAAAGCTTTAGTAATCTTAGACAGATAATATAAATATTATATGAGTGATAATATACCTTTATTTTACAAATGATAGGAATATTATTACTGTTAATGTAAAGGGGGGTTCTTATTATTTTTAGTACAGTCCAGAACTAAAATTATATTGTCTGAACTATAAGTATACTAACAACATTTTATTGTAAAAATAAATACATAGAAACCCTATATTATTAAGGGTATAGAATATACTTTAACTTTTACAAATTCTTATTTTATTAGAAAGTAAAGTTATAACCAAGTACAGAAACCCTAATAGTATTTTAATACAGAAAATATTTTCCAGAATGATAGTACGCTCGACCTTGAAGCTTAACTATATCTATAACTGGAAATCATCTTGTTCGCAAAAACATAGTATAATTAACAGTAAGTATTGAGAATTCTTAATCAACAGGTTAATTTATGCACAGAGAACTTTTATTATTTCCTTCGATACCTATAAAGAACCTGAACAGAGCTAGCAGTGAAGGTAGTAAGCATTCCAGGTAGGGTAATTTAAGTATTATAATAAATAATAATTATTGTATTATTATTTACTATATAGAAATATATGATTTAGAAACCATAGATAAGCTTAATAAGCTGAGTACACACAGTATATTATTTTCAAAACTGTACAGTAACAAATTATAATTCAGGAAAAACTGCTTGGACAGCTCCTAGCTCCAAGTTTAGGGTAAACCCTATCAAAAATAACAATTATGTACTGAGATTTATCAAAGATGGAATTCTATCTCCTTTGTAACTCATGGCTACCTTTTCGATTCACAAAAACAGGCTTACAGCATGTACAATAGTAATAATTCTATACATACTTACACAGTAAATAAATAAAGACCCAAAACCCACAGTCTTGGCTTCAGCAAAGTCCCTTAATAAACGAAGAGTCGAAACTCTTTGACAGCGTTCAGATTCGCTAACTGAACCAAAGTAACCATGAGGGTTACACACCATGAAGTCAAAGCCATGACTATCCTAAAGGACCAGTAAGGAGGAGAACGCCACGGAGAAAACTAGGCTTACTCGGAAGAGCCAGTTGTTGAAGTTTCGCGCCTTCCACGCCAAGAGGAGTGGTCCAACTTTGTAACAAAGAATAAACGTGATTTTAAAACCTTACTAATTATTTATGGTCAAGAAATTACTGTGAAAAGGAAACTGTTTGGAAAATACCTGTAACATACCTTATAGTGTAATAGAAATACGGCCACTACAGAACAGCAAGACAACCACCAGCAGGAAGAAGGGTAAATCCTTCATTTATCACCGAAGAGAAGGAGCTCGCTGGAGCGATGGATAACTAGTCAAGGTGGAGGACGAATTGATGCACTAAGTAAAGGAAAAGGCCTGCACAGTTAAGAGTTCGGGTGAGGAATGCCAATGGAGAAAACCCTAAGAGAAGCGACGCTGCCCAAATATTTCACAACAAACCATTCAACATAGTATCTTCCTCACAATGTGGTAGATGAGCCACGGGGAACTGAACCAACATAGGATTTGACTAGCAGACATTGCAAGCAACGAGATGAACCAAGAGGTTTTGCAGAGCGGACGGAGGCCTGAAGGCAGTGGAGAAATGAGGCTAGGGTTTGAGTCAAACCAATTTAAACAATAGTGCATGGCTGGGAGAAGCCCACATAACCCTTTTAATAATGGACATGCAGTGGGTAGGAACTCTATAGTTACACGACACAGATCACCAATGATTTTGTTCACAACCCAAATCATAGCGCGGGGTTTCCTCAAGGTTTGTTATACTATAGTCAAACACCTGCAATATTTAATCAACCACGTAAACATTACAGTGATGTTTAAATAACATTGTAATAATTGTTTATCATTTGGTTTAATACATTTATATACGAGGATTGTATAGTATGATAATGAGACATGAAAAACAAAAAGGAAATTAATAGTTTACCATGGTGTAGCTGGTTTATAAAACTATTTTCCCTACTATCTTTTACGTAGTTCACAAATGGATTTAAAAAGGAATAATATTATAAAGAATTTAGAATTGTAACAATCATATGAAGTGATCTTTTGAACATGTTGATGGTTTTATTCTTGACCTTATAAAGGTCCCTTGTTGGTAAAATAATAATCCTATTATTAGTCATAAGACCTTTGTTTGTGACAATTAGTCTTTTGTAAATTTTGAAGCTCAAGATGATATAAGATATTGTAATTCATTATATAATACGTAAGTTGGTTAAGTTAGCCTTCTTGGTTTGATAGTATAGTCCTAAGGATCATAGAGTGGTATTTAAGTATCATAAAAACTGGGAATGATCTATAAGTTTACTCTTGAAATTTTAACCTTGGATTAAAAATAGTATTCCTCAACTCTACAGATTTTAAAGACTAAAGGGAGACTTTACAAGTGACTTGTATCAAGTAATAAACTTGTGAATTCTTGAATTTAAGAAAAATACCGCTTGGTACTTAAACCTCTTTATCATTATACAATTGCAGTTGCAATTCCAATCATGGTGTGATGCAGTATTTGGAACAATTAAAAATTGAATATTTGACGTTGTTACTCTGCCATTTTACTGTGCTAGTAAAGAAATAATTATCACAATTGATATTTACAATTAATAGGTAAACCAAATAGTTTAAAACTCCATAAGAATATTTTTCCTGCTATTACAAAGAAAAAAAATAGCTGTTATCCGTACTAATAGAGTTCAATTCATTATCAGTAAGACTTTAAAAGAAATCAGATAATGCTTTACCTCTTTACGCTTGAGAAATCTGACTAGCATATATACTCCTCTACTGAATTAAAATTGTATGCATAAAATTTTTATTGAATACTTTAGAGAGTCGTTAGCAGCACCCGAACATCTTACCTGTATATCTGTAATAGAGGGAAACTTATGCGTTAGCTCGTAAGCTAAGTAAGCCCAATTTTCCATAACAGACCCACCTTATGGTCGCAAAAGAAACAAGTCAGTAAACTGAAAAGAACTAATTTATTTTTCTGCCAACTAACAGATGAATTCAAATAATAAGTTGTTAACATATAACTAATTAAATGATTAGTTAACTGCATTTATATTAATATTATGTAAATTTCAAAATTTTAAATTTCTCGAAAAATTTGGGGTTTTGACATGTGGTATCAGAGCATGGTTCAAATACTAGGCCTGAATGTGGCCCAACTAGTTTCCACAGAACAGCAAAAATAATGTACTAACCTGTATTTTGTTTTATGTAAAGAGCAGAAAATTTATTTTTCTGAATCTAACAGGAAGGTATGGAGAACCTAGGAGAATATGCTCAGGAGGAGTCTCCAAACACTGAGACAAGACAAATGTCCAGAGAACCTATGTTAGAAGAGGTAACTACTAACTCTTCAGAGCTGATACAGACTATAAAGGATTTGAAGACTGAAATGGAATCAGTCAAGAAGGACAATGAAAGGATTTTGAAAACTCAAGAAGAGTTGAACCAAATATTGATGGAAAAATTTCAGAATGAAGGGAGGAGCAAAAGATCCAAATCTGAGGAAGCTAGCCATCAGAAAGGATCTAAAAAGATGAAACCGGCTAAAGCTGAAAGCAGTTCATCATCTGAAGGGTTCAGGGAACAACCAAGCTATCACACTACTAGTGACAGTAGTGAGGCTGAGTTGTATGACAGAAAGAAGAAGTATAGACCATATGAAGAGATTTTCGGGCAGTTTAAAAAAATAAAGCCCCCAACTTTCAATGGAGAGACTGAAAAAGGGGAGGAAGCAGAGTCCTGGTTATCTGGGATGAAGAAATATTTTCAGATATACAACTATTCAAATCAGCTGAAGGCAAGAATGGAAATCTATAATCTCACTAGAAAAGCGGACATATGGTGGCAAGATCTGAAAAGAGTCAAGGGGATCAAGGAAAAAGAAGTGAATTGGAGTACCTTTAAAAGGTACTTCAAGAAGAAATTTCTTTCCGAACAATACTATGAAGAAAGAGCTAAAGAATTTTACGAATTAAAGATAGGATCCATGACTATGAAGGATCTAAACAGTAAATTCTTAAGCTTGTTGAGGTATGTACCTTATTTAGTCAATGAGAAACCTAAAAAGCAGTGGTTTCTTAGCTGTTTGCCATATCACATCAAGGACAGAATTGAGTATGATAACCTAAAGACTCTAGAGGAAGCCATGTGGAAGGC
Source organism: Pseudotsuga menziesii (assembly GCA_001517045.1). Taxonomy (NCBI): domain Eukaryota; kingdom Viridiplantae; phylum Streptophyta; class Pinopsida; order Pinales; family Pinaceae; genus Pseudotsuga; species Pseudotsuga menziesii. Next base: position 37,780 of record LPNX010628320.1, read on the forward strand.
TAATTTCTATTTTGAATAGAACAAGAAGAAAGAAGGTATAGCCAATTGGAAGGCTAAAAAGAAAAGCAATCAGTCTGAGTTCAAGAAAAAAGAATTTGTACCCTAGAAGAATTTCAAGAACAATAAGAACAGAAATTATTCAAACAGTAAGAACTTTCAGGGAAATAGAAATGGTGCTTCTAATAATTCTAATAATTCCAGTAATTTTAAAGGCAAGGAAGCTGCAAACAATCATGGGAATTTCACTAAGAACTTTGAACGGAAGGAGCTTGTTAAGTGTTGGGAATGCAATGGCCTGCACTATGCCTCGATTTGCCCAAATCGAAAAAAGTCAAACAACAATATTCACACCGTGCAGGATGAAATGACCATTGGAGAATTTGCGAGGACTATGCCCAAAATAAATGCAGCTTTGGAGAACCGCCAAGCTGATTATCAGACTTCCATGGTGGAAGTGAAAGGTATGGTTAATCAAACCCCTGTAACTATTTTAATTGATCCAGGAGCTAGTCTTAGTTACGTTTCACCTCAGATAGTGGAAAAGTGTAAATTGAATGTTGAAAAGTTTGATAGTTCCTGGTTAGTTCAATTAGCCACTAGGGCAAAAAGGAAAGTAACATGTTATGTGAAAGAATGTGCCTTGCTTATGAATGATTTTAAAACTACAGTTAAGCTTAATGTTCTGCCACTTGGCTCGTATGATTTATTAATTGGTATGGATTGGTTAGAGCAACACAAGGTATTTTTAAATTGTTTTGATAAAACCTTTACGTGCGTAAATAATAATGAACAACCAGTAATAGTTAAAGGTATTCCTAGGAAAACTGTAATTAGGCAGATTTCTGCTTTACAACTTCAGGAAAGGGTGTAAAGCCTATGCTGTAACCATTACAGATGAGGTAAGTAAATCTGAAAAAGATAAGTTAAAAATTGAAGATATTCCTGTTTTAAATGAATTTACTGATATCTTTCCAGAGGAAATTCCAGGATTAACTCCCAGGAGGGAACTGGATTTCACTATCAAATTGGTGCCAGGTGCGGTACCTAGCTCAAAAGCTCCGTGTCGTATGAATATTTTAGAACTTAATGAACTAAAATCACAGCTAAAGGAATTAATAGATAATAAGTACATTCTACCCAGTGTGTCCCCTTGGGGAGCACCAGTCATCTTTGTCAAAAATAAGGACGGAACTATGCGAATATGCATAGATTACCGTCAACTAAACAAGATGACCATTAAAAACAGATATCCGTTGCCCCGCATAGATGATCTATTTGATCAGCTACGTTGAGCTACGGTGTTCTCAAAGATAGACTTGAGATCAGGATATCATCAGGTAAGGACTAAATATGAGGACATTTTCAAGACAGCCTTCAGGACGAGGTATGGACATTATGAATTTGTCGTAATGCCATTTGGGCTTACCAACGCCCCAGCTGTCTTTATGTGCCTAATGAATAATATAATGCATAAATACTTAGATAAATTTGTCATCATGTTTATCGATGACATCTTAATTTATTCTAAAAATGAAGTGGAACATAAGGAACACTTACGGATAGTTTTACAAGAGCTGTGAAAGCAACAACTTTTTGAAAAGTTCAGCAAGTGTGATTTCTTTAAGGATGAAATCCAGTACTTAGGTCACGTAGTGACTAAGGAAGGGATTTTAGTTGATCCTAAAAATATTCAGGCAATCGAAGATTGGTCGGTTCCAAAAGACGTAACGGATGTTGGGTGATTCATGTGAATTACTGGTTATTACTAGAGATTCATTGAAGGTTTTTTAAAAATAGCTAATCTAATCACTTGCAAAAGAAAGGCAAGAAATTCGTTTGGAACTTAAAATGTGAAGAAAGTTTTAAGAAATTAAAAACCTTACTAACAAGTGCGCCTATTCTAAGAATAGCAGATCCTAATAAGGATTTCGTAGTATGCACCGATGTGTGTAATGAAGGTTTAGGCGGTGTGCTGACTCAAGACGGGCATGTCATTTCCTATGAGTTCAGGAAGTTAAAGATCCACGAAAATAATTATGCAACTTATGATTTAGAACTTGCAGCTGTTATACATGCTTTAAAAATGTGGCGAAACCACTTAATAGGCATAAAGTTTATTTTAATGACTGATAATAAAGGTCTGAAATACCTTTTAGATCAGCCCAACTTAAATGCAAGACAAGCAAGGTGGTTGGCCTTCTTGAGTGAATATGATTTCGAAATTCAACACATAAAAGGAAAAGAAAATAAGGTGGTTGATGCTTTAAGGAGAAATGCAAAGCTCAATTTTACAGCAGCAATCAGCACTTATACTTCTGATTTAAATGAACAGCTGATAGAAGGGATAAAACATGATGAAATTTATAAAAAATTACAAGTTACAGCTAAAGAAGAACCTACAGAAAGCCTAATAAAAGGTTATAGTTTAAATAAAGATGGATTTTTATTGTTTAAGGACAAACTGTATGTGCTTAATGTGCCTAAGGTTAAATTGTTGATTCTAGATGAAGTTCATAAAACACCTTACTCAGGACATCCAGGCTACCAAAAGACTGTCACCATGTTAAGAAAAGAATATTTCTGGGCTAATATGAAATCTGAAGTGGCTGAGTACATAGCTAGATGTTTGGATTGTCAACAAGTGAAAACTGAACACCAACATCTAGCTGGTTTACTGCAACCTTTGACTATTCCTAGTTGGAAATGGGAAGTAATCAGCTTGGATTTCATTACTGGATTTCCCAGAAATCAGAATCAGAATGATTCAATTATGGTGGCGGTTGACAAGTTAAGTAAAGCAGCACATTTCATTCCTGTCAAGACTACCTACAAGGCTGCTAATATAGCTGATATATTTTTTAAGCAGATTTTTAGGTTACATGGAGTACCTAAGGTTATTATTTCAGACAGGGATCCTAAATTCATAGGGAATTTTTGGAGGTCCTTGTTTAAGGGATTAAACACAACACTAAATTTCAGCACCTCTTTCCATCCTCAGACGGACGGACAGACTGAAAGAGTGAATCAGGTGCTGGAAGATCTCTTAAGGATCAGCCAGGTAAGTGGGAGGACTACTTGCATTTAGCAGAGTTTGCTTTATAATAGTAACTATCACTCATCAGCTAAGTTTAGTCCATTTGAAATTTTGTATGGGCGTAAATGCAACACTCCTATCTCCTGCAATAATCCAGTAGATAGAGTGGTGTTATGACCTGAATTATTGAAGGAAATGGAACAGATTGTAAAACAAGTGCAGGAAAATTTGAAGGTAGCACAGGATCGACAAAAGAGCCAAGCAGATTTGAAAAGAACTCCCAAGGAGTTCCAGGTGGGTGAGCACATGTTTATAAAGGTAAGACCAAATAAAATCTCCCTAAGACTGGGGAGTTGTGCAAAACTAGCACTATGTTACTGTGGTCCGTTTGAAATTTTATCCAGAATTGGTCATGTTGCATATCAGCTCGCGTTACCACCTAATTTGAAAGTGCATAATTTTTTCCATATTTCTGTTCTGAAAAAGTATGTTCATGATTCTACTCATGTGATTGATTGGAATGTTGTACAGGTGGAAGCAGAAGGAGAAGTTCTGGTGGAACTGGACTATATCCTTGGGAGGAGGGAAATTACTCTGCGGAACTGCACAATTGGACAGTTGAAGGTGCGATGGAAGCACCTTAGTCCTGAAGAAGCTACCTGGGAACTGGAAATTAATATGTGGGAAGCATACCCGAATCTGTTCCAGGAGGTTGCAGAGGATGAAGAATAAGTAACATTGAGGACGATGTTACATTTTAAGGGGGTGTGTATGTCACATACCCCAATTTTGTAAAATAATGTTAATTGTTTTATTATATTCCTAAGACATTATGTTAAATTTAATGCTAAGTAGGAACTGATGACTCAACAGAGTCAACAGAAGTGGAATGTAATTCAGAATATTTTATTATTAATAAATAAATTGTGGAGACAACAACATGGGAGAGCTGTTAAAAAGAGGTTACTGGTCAAACTGGTGGATGAAACTAGGTGGAGGGAAAAAGACAAGTGGCAGCATCCTCAAACACTTCCTAAGTTGCAGGTGGAAACTTCCCTATATTTGGGGTCATGATCCCCCAATAAAGTGGGATCAGAGCAGGTGGCTCATTAAATGACAATTAACCCAAAAAGACCTAGGCAATATTTTAAAAGTACCCAATGAATAGACCTGAGGCTGCTCAGATATTTTCCAGAGAAGAAACATTCAGGTGGAATGCTATTCAGAAAATTCATTGGGGAAAAAGGGAAAACAGTAAGGAAGTTGTTCTGAGAGGATTGCTGCAGTAACTTGGTTTATTACAGCTTGTTAGCTGGGAGAACTTACTGATAGTTATGGAATAAATACTGAGTTTGAGGATTGGTATCTGACTATTGCTGCCCCTAGTTCCAGCTAGGAAGACCGGAGCAAGCTCAGGGGTCCTGAGGAGTTGCTGTTTGAGTGCTCTCTAGGAATTGGTAGGGAGGAACGGCCTCCCATTGCTGTTGTTGTCCAAAGATCAAGCAGGTTCTGTCACTTAACTATCTTTGTTTAAATACTGTGAATGGTTGAATGTTATATGTGTAGTTTATGATATAAGAGTTAACTGGTTTAGTGATGTAAATGTTCTAGTTATTAGTAATGAAATCTTTTGATGAGAGATAAAGACCCACTGTGTTTTTCCACATCTGGGTTTTACCAGACCGTACTCCAGCACAGGGGTAAATTTAAATAAGAATAGCATGATGAGATTGCAGAGTAGTAGTTCTTTATCTGTTTCCAGAAAAGATATTTCATTGACAGTTGTATGAGTTTTTAGTCAATGACTACTTCCTTGAACTGTATTTTTTGCTTTCAGTAATTTTTATATTGTAAAGAATAAATAGTAGATTTTAGACTATATTTATTTCATGTTTTACCATACAGTTCCTTTCTTCCAAATTAGAATAACTTCACTACTGTATGTCTAATAATAAATTGAAAATAGGAATGGTTTTATAGTGATTAGATACTACTGTCAAACCAATATGGTCTAGATTTTTATGAATGTTTTGTGAGGTATTCATTTCATTATTATCCTTCTTTTTATGTGGAACTGAGCTCGAACAAGTTCCAGAGCTGTTAATCTTTTTATTTAGAATACGAACAAATGTTAATATTTGTGCTTATAAGATAGACCCTAGCTAGAGTTAACTAAATTATTGATTTATAAACCAACATTATAACTAATAAAACAATCTACTTACAAAGAACAAAGAGAGCATAGCATAAATTACACAAGAATCTAAATAATGAAGTGTTATCTTTCAATATGCTTAAAGTTAAACTAAAAATATTAACATAAAAGCTTTAGTAATCTTAGACAGATAATATAAATATTATATGAGTGATAATATACCTTTATTTTACAAATGATAGGAATATTATTACTGTTAATGTAAAGGGGGGTTCTTATTATTTTTAGTGCAGTCCAGAACTAAAATTATATTGTCTGAACTATAAGTATACTAACAGCATTTTATTGTAAAAATAAATACATAGAAACCCTATATTATTAAGGGTATAGAATATACTTTAACTTTTACAAATTCTTATTTTATTAGAAAGTAAAGTTATAACCAATTACAGAAACCCTAATAGTATTTTAATAGTAAGAATCAAATGCTTATTTGTACAAAAAATATTTTCCAGAATGACAGTACTCTCGACCTTGAAGCTTAACTATATCTATAACTGGAAATCATCTTGTTCGCAAAAACATAGTATAATTAACAGTAAGTATTGAGAATTCTTAATCGACAGGTTATTTTATGCACGGAGAACTTTTATTATTTCCTTTGATACGTATAAAGAACCTGAACAGAGCTAGCAGTGAAGGTAGTAAGCATTCCAGGTAGGGTAATTTAAGTATTATAATAAATAATAATTATTGTATTATTATTTACTGTATAGAAATATATGATTTAGAAACCACGGATAAGATTAATAAGCCGAGTACACACAGTATATTATTTTCAAAACTGTACAGTAACAAATTATAATTCAGGAAAAACTGCTTGGACAGCTTATAGCTCCAAGTTCGGGGTAAACCCTGTCAAAAATAACAATTATGTACTAAGATTTATCAAAGATGGAGTTCTATCTCCTTTATAAATCATGGCTACCTTTTCGATTCACAAAAACAAGCTTACAACCTGTACAATAATAATAATTATATACATACTTGCACAGTAAATAAACAAAGACCCAAAACCCACAGTCTTGGCTTCAGCCAAAATCCCTTAATAAACGAAGAGTCGAAACTCTTTGACAGCATTCAGATTCGCTAACTGAACCAAAGTAACTGCGAGGGTTACACACCACGAAGTCAAAGCCATGACTGTCCTAAAGGACCAGTAAGGAGGAGAATGCCATGGAGAAAACCAGGCTTACCGGGAGGAGCCAGTTGTTGAAGTTTCGCGCCTTCCACGCCAAGAGGAGTGGTCCAACCCTGTAACAAAGAATAAATGTGATTTTAAAACCTTGCTAATTATTGATGGTCAAGAAATTACTGTGAAAAGGAAACTCTTTGGAAAAGACCTGTAACATACCTTATAGTGTAATAGAAATACGGCCACTACAGAACAGCAAGACAACCACCAGCAGGAAGAAGGGTAAATCCTTCATTTATCACCGAAGAGAAGGAGCTCGCTGGAGCGATGGATAACTAGTAAAGGTGGAGGACGAATTGCATCACTAAGTAAAGGCAAAGGCCTGCACAGGTAAGAGTTCGAGCAAGGAATGCCAATGGAGAAAAACCTAAGAGAAGCGACGCTGCCCAAATATTTTACAACAAACCATTCAACACAGTATCTTCCTCACAATGCGGTAGATGAGCCACGGGGAACTGAACCAGCACAGGATTTGACTAGCAGACAGTGCAAGCAACGAGATGAACCAGGAGGTTTTGCAAAGTAGCCGGAGGCTCGAAGGCAGTGGAGAAATGAAGACTAGGGTTTGAGTCAAACCAATTTAAACAATAGTGCATGGCTGGGAGAAGCCCACGTAACCCTTTTAATAATGGACACGCAGTGGGTAGGAACTCTATAGTTCCACAACAAATATCACCAATGATTTTGTTCACAACCCAAATCATAGCGTGGGGTTTCCTCAAGGTTTGTTATACTATAGTCAACCACCTGCAATATTTAATCAACCACGTAAACATTAGAGTGATGTTTAAATAACATTGTAATAATTGTTTATCATTTGGTTTAATACATTTATATACGAGGATTGTATAGTATGATAATGAGACATGAAAAACATAAAGGAAATTAATAGTTTACCATGGTGTAGCTGGTTTATAAAACTATTTTCCCTACTATCTTTTATCTAGTTCACAAATGGAGTTAAAAAGGAATAATATTATAAAGAATTTAGAATTGTAACAATCATATGAAGTGATATTTTGAACATGTTGATGGTTTTATTCTTGACCTTATAAAGGTCCCTTGTTGGTAAAATAATAATCCTATTATTAGTCATAAGACCTTTGTTTGTGACAATTAGTCTTTTGTAAATTTTGAAGCTCAAGATGATATAAGATATTGTAAGTCATTATATAATAGGTAAGTTGGGTAAGTTAGCCTTCTTTGTTTGATAGTATAGTCCTAAGGATCATAGAGTGGTATTTAAGTATCATAAAAACTGGGAATGATCTATAAGTTTACTCTTGAACTTTTAACCTTGGATTAGAAATAGTATTCCTCAACTCTACAGATTTTAAAGACTAAAGGGAGACTTTACAAGTGACTTGTATCAAGTAATAAACTTGTGAATTCTTGAATTTAAGAAAAATACCTCTTGGTACTTAAACCTCTTTATCATTCTACAATTGCAGTTGCAATTCCAATCATGGTGTGATGCAGTATTTGAAACAATTAAAAATTGAATCTTTGACGTTGTTACTCTGCCATTTTACTGTGCTAGTAAAGAAATAATTATCACAATTGGTAATTACAATTAATAGGTAAACCAAATAGTTTAGAACTCCATAAGAATATTTTTCCTGTTATTACAAAGAAAAAAAATAGCTCTTATCCGTACTAATAGAGTTCAATTCATTATCAGTAAGACTTTAAAAGAAATCAGATAATGCTTTACCTCTTTACGCTTGAGAAATCTGACTAGCATATATACTCCTCTACTGAATTAAAATTGTATGCAGAAAATCTTTATTGAATACTTTAGAGAGTCGTTAGCAGCACCCAAACATCTTACCTGTATATCTGTAATAGAGGGAAACTTCTGCGTTAGCTCCTAAGCTAAGTAATCCCCGTTTTCCATAATAGACCCACCTTATGGTCACAAAAGAAACAAGTCAGTAAACTGAAAAGAACTAATTTATTTTTCTGCCAACTAACAGATGAATTCAAATAATAAGTTGTTAACATATAACTAATTAAATGATT
>LPNX010628320.1:50465-80724 GCA_001517045.1 Pseudotsuga menziesii
CGTTCCATTCTATAGCCAGTTGGCCTTTATCAACGTACATCACCACTTCACCCACTCTAGTCCACGACCTCTCCCACCGTGCCCCCTGGTGTTTTAGTGAACACTGATGTGGCTACATCCTCCACTATGCCATCCACCCTAGCATCAAAATAGATTGTACATCCCACTGCTCCACTTGCCATCCTTGAGGAGTAGTCGATTGCTCCACCTGCAAGCCTCCAGGACCAGCCTGTTGTGTTCATGGTGAGATTGATTAGTTTATGAAAATATCGTTTAATATTAACAGAAATTAACATAGTAGTAAATTGTATGAGTTATCTTACTGTTTAAATGTTGCAGGGTGGCATTGCTGAGAGACTTAGATCACATAGGAGGGTATCCCACTCACCACTTATGGTCTCGTCTTAGGGGAGCTATTAAAATTTGAAAACGTAATTTTGATATTTAAATTGTGTTTTATACTTGTATAATTTCCTGTAGGATTTGACATTTGATTGTTGTCATTTCAGAGCCCAAGGGGAGGTGGTCAAAGAGACCAGAAGAATCAAGCTTCCTCTAGCTCGAAGAAGAGGAAGATTGATTTTGGAGTTGGACCTGGGAACTCCAAGGGTGGGCAAGAGGATTGATAGAGCCTCCTATGTACACTAGCCATGATGTGGCATTTTGGCATGAGTTGACATATTTTGTATATGATTGGAAATTTTTGTATATTATTATATCATTTTGTACTTCTTTGCAATAGTAGTTTATAGTTCATGCGCTTGCAATACTTATTATTGATGAAGCAATAAAGTCTATATGTTCACAATAAAATGCATCAAAAATTTAACACTGTAGGTTAGTTAACAAAAAAATACACAAATGCATAAAAATACAGTCTTATTCATTGTCCAAATTGCAATAGAAAGCACTTGTCTGCCTTTGGTATTTACATTGTAATTCTAACCTTTGGCCTTCTACTCCATTTTCTATTCTTGACTAACCCTAGGACTGTCTATCAAAATAGATTGTAATACTACCTATTAGGTAGCCATAAGACACACCTAAACCATTATATTCTATCCTAACCCTTGCTAAAACCCTTGCCCTAGACTCCAACCTTTCCCTCTCTCTAAAGCAAGGCTTATTCCTTCAATTTCCACGCTACTTAGACCCCCACAACTCTTCCTATATCTCTAACTATAATATCCATTTTGGATAGCCCTAGAACACCACTAACTCATCCTAAGATTCCCTAACTTATTCACTGTAATATCCTATTTAGGGCAGCCCTAATAGTTTTCTTACCCACCTATCATATCTAAGGTCACTTCCTTGCCATCCTATCTTATCCACTCACTAACACATCACCTCAAATTTGTCCATAACCCAATTTAAAGTGGCACAAAGACACCCTAAAGGGACTATATATAAACAATATTTCCCAGCCATACTTAAACAAATTTGACAGTGGTATATAAACATCCATAACTTGGAAAAATCTAGAAAAGTCCTTGAATTTCTTGCAAGTCATTGTGTCATCAAAAGCCAAGTGAATATGCTTCTTATCATTCCTACTTGAATGGAAATTACATCTTGGACTGTCATAAGACATTTTACTTGATTGGAAATTACATCTTGGACTTTCATAAGACATTTTACTTGACTGGAAATTACATCTTGGACTGTCATAAGACATTTTACTTGACTGGAAATTACATCTTGGACTGTCATGAGACATTTTACTTGACTGGAAATTACATCTTGGACTGTTATAAGACATTTTACTTGAATGGAAATTTGATTTGGTTTAATAGTCCCATTGGCTTGGAAACTTGTCACTTATAAAATTGTTTATCACTGATGTTTACTTAAAAATATTGTACCTTTGTTTTGACAAGCTAAAAAGTGAAATATACGACTGTCATAATGCTAAATGCTTGGCTGGAAATACTTTTATATCGGTTGCAAGAGAGGTTGGCTTTGTCCGATATGATGATAAGGTCCCATCAACACCACTAAAATGCTTCAACCACATGCATAATTGAAATGAAAACATCCCATAATGATAACATCCCACAAAAATTGTCCTTCCTTGACAAATAAAAAATGAAACAAGTTCATGAATATGTGTCTTCTATAACAATCTATTGAGCACTTGCAATTTTAACGAGCTATCGTACTTGTTGTAATTTTAACGATTTAAGGGTTAGCATGCATAACCTATGGTTTAGAATCAATGAGGAAACCTAACCCTAACTAAATTTTAAAGGTTAGCATGCATAACCTAGGATTTATAATCAATGAGGAAACCTTGACAGGTAATATCCTATTTAGGGAAGCCCTAATAGCCTTCTTAACCACCTATCATAGCCTAAGGTCACTTACTTTCTTTCCTATATTACCCACTCAATTCCTATCTTGTCATCCCTATTGATCCTTCCTTTGGTAGCGACATGTTCTCTTTGGGTGTACAATTATGGTTTGAAGGGTCATTTTGGGAAAGTTCCTTTCATTTCAGAGGATTTTCCGTAGTCATCATCTTGATGGCCTACACAAGTGCATGATGACCTATCCAAAGGTCTGCACTTAGGATATCTAACAAAATAAACACCATTCAAGTTTACTTAACAAATTCAACCCAAAATTATCTCAAATTAGCATGCATAACCAATGCTAGAATCTACCCAATCATAAAGATAATATAAGCTAAAATTCAAATCTCCACATTATAATTGTTTTCCTCGTTAAGGTTTATAAACCCTAATCATCTTTCATCATAGAAGCACATCGCATTTCAGGAAAGTCTAGCAAGGGTTAGCATTTTAGGCAAGTCTAGCATGTAACTATTCATCAATTACAATAGTGTTATCTAGGGTTTAGGATAACAAAGAAATTCAATTCATAACCTAGGGTTTAATTCAATTGTAACAATTTGATAATTTGAGTATCGTTCCTACCATTTGCACACATTGGTATTTGCATTTGTGAACAAATGAAATAGGAAGTAGTTCATATTAATCCCAATAAAATTATTTCATGTATGTGCATAGCCTAGGTATAGGGCCTTTGGTTTTTACTTAAATGATACTAACCAATCTAATGATATATACCTAAAGAGGTCATAAAACCCTAGTTCCATCTCATAACTTGTGAACCCTAGTTACAATATGAAATTTGTAGTTCATGAAACCCTAGTTGGTTTTCAATTTGTAAGTGTATCCTAGGGATATATGGCCTTTTGGTTTCTACTTAAATGATACTAACCAGTCTAATTTGATCTTCAAACCTAAAGAGTTCATAAAAATCTAGTTTGTAGTTCCATGTCTCAATATGTGAACCCTAGTTTTATTATGCAGGTTGTTGGCTTATATTCTAGTACATGAATAATATAATGCTGCAACATGTGCTTTCTTAGTGATATCTAGACACATTGGGCCATGAAAACATGAGAGGGAGGGCCATTTTCAACCCAAGTTATATCATGCAATTGTAGTTCATGAAACCCTAGTTGGTTTAGGATGTGTACATGTACATGTGTTTCTACTTCCATCTCATAACCTGTAAAGAGTTCACGAAACCCTACCAACTAATATAACATACCATAACATAAAATACCATAACATACTAACATCATACCATTCTAACATACCATACCATACTAGCATACCATACCATACCCTACAATACTAACATCATAGTACATACCCTACAATACCCTATGATACTAACATCATACCATGTACTAACATACCATACCATACCATACTAACATATAACATACCATACGATTCTAGTTCCATCACATAACTTGTAAAGAGGTCATAAAACCCTACTTCCATCTCATAACTTCTCAACCCTAGTTATGGAGTGCAATTGTAGATCATGAAACTATACCATGCAATTGTAGTTCATGAAACCCTAGTATGAAATTCGCAACGAGATTGTAGTTCATGAAACCATAGGTGTGTTTCTCTTTTCCATCTCATAACTTGTAAAGAGCTCATAAATCCATATTTCCATCTCATAACTTCTCAACCCTAGTTATAGCATGCAATTTGTAGTTCATGAAACTATAGCATGCAATTGTAGTTCATGAAACCATAGTATGCAATTGTAGTTCATGAAACCCTAGTATGAAAATCTCAATGAGATTGTAGTTCATGAAACCCTAGCATGTAATGGTATTTCATGAAACCATAGGTGTGTTTCTCTTTTCCATATCATAACTTGTAAAGAGATCATAAATCCATATTTCCATCTCATAACTTCTCAATCCTAGTCATAGCATGCAATTTGTAGTTCATGAAAGCCTAGTTGGTTTTGGATTTTTACATGTACATGTGTTTCTACTTCCATATCATAACTTTTAAATAGGTCACAAAACCCTAGTTCAATCTCATAACTTCTCAACAATAGTTATAGCATGCAATTGTAGTTCACAAAACCCTAGTTGGTTTTCAATTTGTACATGTACATGTGTTTCTACTTCCATCTCATAGCTTTTAAAGAGGTCACAAAACCCTAGTTCCATCTCATAACTTCTCAACCCTAGTTATAGCATATAATTGTAGTTCACAAAACCCTAGTTGGTTTTCAATTTGTACATGTACATGTGTTTCATCTCATAACTTCTCAACCCTAGTTATAGCATGCAATTGTAGTTCACAAAACCCTAGTTGGTTTTCAATTTGTACATGTACATGTGTTTCATCTCATAACTTCTCAACCCTAGTTATAGCATGCAATTGTAGTTCATGAAACCCTAGTATGCAATTGTAGTTCATGAAACCCTAGTATGCAATTCTCAACGAGATTGTAGTTCATGAAACCCTAGCATGCATTAAAGTATCCACACTATAATTGTTTTCCTAGTTAGGGTTTATAAACCCTAATCATCTTTCATCATAGAAACACATGGCATTTCAGACAAGTCTAGCACCAATTTCGATGTCAACATGTCTATCCTAGGATGATTCCTCAAACCCTAGGTATTTGTCTATTGCATCAACACAAGCACCAAGACCTCCATGGAAAACCAACTAAACTTAAAAAAATCTTCTTCTAAGCAAGGAATCAAAAGAAGCTTGAGACTTATCAAGTTAAGTTTTCCATGGTCTTTCCCTAACCTCCATGTATCACACAAGAACAAGACTGCAATATCACCAAAGACATTAGCTCTTTTCTTTGTATCTTCTACAGGGTTGGAACCCTAATTCTACCTCCTTTTGCTTGACAATAAGAGCTATAGATTCTACAAGAAAACCATCAATTCCTCTAGTATTATATCTCCTTCTCCAAGGTTTACTTACATATATAAACCCTAGTGTCCTCATCCATATCCAAGTTTCATCATGTAATGCATTCCTCCTCTAGTTGTGTACCACATATTCTTGTTCCCAATGCTCCTCGACACATGTGTCAGAGGTGGTTACAGTGCTCCAATGCTTATCCTCAATATGTGTTCCAAGGTGGTTACTATGCTCATTTTTTCTCCTCAACATGTGTGTGAAGGTGGTCACTATGGTCCAATATTTCACTTATCTTCATCCTAATATCACAAGGAAACCCAACAAAATAAACCCTAGTCCAAGTGTACGTTAACACCATGAAGATACATCCCTTTAGGGCACTCTTTCCAAGCATATAACATATCTAGAAACTCTTATTACAACAAATTACAACATCAATAAATCTACTGAGCAAAACCCTAGTTTACGAAACCAATGCACACTGGAGTCACTGGGCCATGCAAACACAGTGGAGAGGGCCCACTAGAGGTAATGGCATGCTAGGAGACCAACGGAGTCAACGGCTCATCGATCCGACCTCCATTTTTTAAAATATGTCAATTTGCAAGTCGCATGAAAATGTCGTTCAGGGACACTTGGCCACTCTCAGTCCGGGAGCAAAAAAAAAAACGGAGCAGCAAGATTGCATGTTGTTGGGTCCAACAGGTGTGTATGGCCAATGCCAACATGGGAAAACCACCAAGACTAGCATGGAGGAGGGTTTTTCAGAGTTGACCCACCAATGCAAGAGTTGCATTGAAGGAAACTGAGCAAAACCCTAGTTTACGAAACGAATGCACAGTGGAGTCACTGAGCCATGCAAACATAGTGGAGAGGGCACTCTAAAGGTAATGGCATACTAGGAGACAAACATAGTCAATGGCTCATTGTTCGACCTCCATTTGTCGAGCTATGTCGAGTTGCAAGTCACATGAAAATGTCATTCAAGGACACTTGGTCACTCTTGGTCCGAGAGAGAAAAACAAAACAAAGCAACAAGATTGCATAGCATTGGCTTCGACAAGTATGTATGGCCAATGTTGAAATGGGAACACCACCAAGACTAGCATGGAGGAGGGTTTTGCAGAGTTGACCCACCAATGTGAGAGTTGCATTGAAGGAAACTAAACAAAACCCTAGTTTATGAAACTGATGCACAGTGGAGTCACTGGGCCATGAAAACGCAGTGGAGAGGGCCCTCTAGAGGTAATGGAATACTAGGAGACCAACAGATTTGACATCTCATCGATTTGAAGTCCAATTTTTGAGTTATGTCGAGTTGCAAGTCGCATGAAAATTTCGTTCAGGGACACTTGGTCACTCTCGGTCTGTGAGTGAAAAACTAAATGAAGTAGTAAGATTGCATGTCATTGGCTCTGACAGGTGTGTATGGCCAATTTCGATATGCGAACACCACCAAGACTAGCACGGAGGAGGTTTTTTCAGAGTTGACCCACCAATGCGAGAGTTGCATTGAAGAAAACTGAGCAAAACCATAGTTTACGAAACCAATGCACAGTGGAGTCACTGGGCCATGCAAACGTGGTGGAGAGGGCACTCTAGAGGTAATGGCATTCCAGGAGACCAACGGAGTTGATGGCTCATCGATCTGACCTCCGATTTTTGAGTTATGCCGAGCTACAAGTTGCATGAAAATGTCGTTCAGGGACACTTGGTTACTCTCGGTCCATGATGACATGCTAATTGTTGGGCATCGTAAGAGCATTATTAAAATGTTGAAGAAGGGCTTAGGAAGTCAAATTGCAATGAAGGATTTGGGTCCAACATAACAAATATTGGGCATGAACTATATTTCTCCAAAAAAGGATAGAAGAAATGTTAGAGAAACTGTATCTCTTAAACATGAACAACTCTTTGACCTTGCTATGTGTTATACCTTCGGCTTTCTCATTCAATTCTAATTATTGACTCAAATAGAATAAGGATAAAAACTTACTAGAATAGCAATTAAAATTTAGAGATGAAAGCATAATGCACAAGTCAAATACCATTTCACAATATTAGAGAAATTATTTTTTGATTAGTAGCGATGCAACACAAATTGGAGAGAAAGTTGCAAAGATAGTGGTTTACCAGGAAAGACATGTAGAGAACAATATAAAGTGTGGAGTTAGCAAACCTGTGAAGGACATGATGTTTAAACTCCTGTAGAAAAGTTAAGAGAAACATGGGTGAAATATTAAACCAGTGAAGGGTGTCTATTGAAGATACATGCATCAAACATTTTCACTTGAAAGTTACATTCAAATAATTCAATCTCTAATTAAAAAGAACAAAAGGAATTGAGAATGCAAATGATGAAAATTTGTATTCTTGCATAGATTTAGTGGCTAACAAGAAGCAGTGTGAAAGGGATGGAGAAAATAGTCATTTTTCTCTAGTCAAAATAGTCAAATGTAGAGAATCATGTGCTTGTGCAATCTAACACGTCAAAATCTGGATGCCAGTTCCATGAGTGGTTGAAATTGACAGCTATTATTAAAAGACAAGACGATCATGATAACTTACTCTGCTTTCTATGTGAACTCTAAAAAATCCTTTCCCTTTCCATCTATATCAATGTCATGTCTGAATATATAGCATGTATAAATACTTATTACCAAGATGGTGCATAAAACATATCATACTTGGTCGTAATACCATCGATGATGGAAGCCTTTATTTTTAAAATAAACAGTATACAAATAAATATAAAGAAAAAAAGATTATTGAAATTACATAGCTCGAAGGCCGGGATTCATTATTAATAATCAAAACATATAATATGAAGTGGTTGTAAGACCATCTTTGATGGATTCCACGTTATTTGAAATACTAGCGTTTAAACAGTAATGGGAATAATACCATTCAAATGGCACCCAAACCCTGCCAATTTTATACTAAAAACATTACAAAAATACTAATTCACAGTGTCATAGAAATGACCGCAAAGCCAGTGCAAGGAAAACCATTAGGGTTTTACAAAATGCATGCAATCAAAATTAAGGGCTTTTGTTAACAAACGATTGTGGCTATGATTCATAACCTCACGACTCCTACCTAGTGTGATCTACAATGGTTTGTTCGGTATGTGCTTGATACCTTAATCAACGAAAACAAGAAGTTAACTAAGGTATGAGCCAATCCTACCTAGGAATTTGGAAATGTAGGCCTAGGAGGAGGTGACCCTGCCGCCTCCTTCTCCAGCACCTTTAACCTGTACATTTTCATTACAGTCAGAAACCATAAATAACTATGAATTAAATAAAATAGAGGGAAAACGTGGGACAAAACCTTACCTTGGAATTTTTTGCAGAGAGGGCCAAGGGTTAGTTCCTTCGGAGCACCCTTATCCCTCCTCTTCCTGCAAACACAAACGAAGAAACTCGGTTATTGCTAATGCTAAATATTTACAAAATAAAATGCAGCCATTAATATTTAATTAAAATCCCTTACATGTTAATATACAATTTTGAATGGCGAATTCATGGCAAGTAAGGTCGTGGCACCAGCTCTACATTTCAGTCCCCCAAAGGAAGCGAGGATCCCAATAATCACCTCGGGGAATATAGAAACAACACATTTTTATCACTCATGTAAACCTGGAAGAAAGACCCAATAACCCATACATTTTTCCACAATAGATAGAGTAGAGCTCTTCAACTCTTGTCGGCCACCCACACAAAGTTCAAACAACCTGTACACTTCCATCACAAATAGAACAAAGCTCGGCTCTGCCTTCCCACACCAAACCTAGAAGGAAAAATGAGGCTTCAGAAAAGCTTCCAAGTAGGTGTATAGTGGAGAGTGTAGCTCTATATTTGTGAGGTAGGACTCGTTGCACTGTCAACTCACATCCAGGTCACGCTTTAAATTCCAAATTCAACCACGGATAGAGTATCATGAACCCTCGACCAACATAATCATAAATAGAAATCATTACAACCAAAACATTACAATGTAACCCAAATACCAATAACCTTCGCATCATATGAACCATATTGCATTGCAACCATGGTGTAAAACCATATGCCAAACCATATAATATTGAAATCAAGGTATAAACAATTACACCAAGGAACATAAACCATAACCATCGTGGATCATAAGGGAAAGGCATACCACTCTACAAACCATATAGCTTCTTGTTTCCAAAACATTATTTTTTTTAAACCCTCACAACTTTATTAATATAAGAAAAGGTCACCATATGGTGGTACCATATTCCTTACAAACCATAAGAACCTTATGCTTAAAGGGGAGGTCACCACACACCATAGATTATACTATGGAAATGACTAAGGCTTTTCAATTTATCACTTAAACCAACTTACTACATAAGGGCAGTGCTCAAGGCTATGGATAGTCTCCCCAAGCCATAGGCAGGGAAAGTCCTCATATAAAGAAATCAATTAAGAACAAGTAAAAGGAAGACTGAGTGGATATGGATGAAGGTTACAGAAGGAGATAGCCACTATAGTCTCCCCAAGCCATAGGCAGGTAAAGTCCTCATATAAAGAAATCAATTAAGAACAAGTAAAAGGAAGACTGAGTGGATATGGATGAAGGTTACAGAAGGAGATAGCCACTATCATAGAAAACATGATAAAAATATTAATACTTACAAAAGTAAATCATAAGGAATCTACTATAGAAATAATTCATGTATTTTTTTTTTACGATTTTTAGGTGTGTTACAGAAATGCAGGCATAAGAAGAAAAACAACCTTGGAAGGTTCTCTAACTGCATAAAGTAATTATATGTATTGTTTTTGTATTCTCTTATGGAATTAATATGTGTGGTTTTACTCACCATCTAAAAATTTTGTAAAGAAAAGTAGGGACAAAAGAAAATGCAGGTTCCTCAATTTGCAGATGGTGAAACCAAGGAAGTTAGATTCTTTAATTGTTCTCCTCCATCGATTTTTTTATATTTTTTTCTTGCTGGGTTTGATTCTAGTTTTTTCAATATAAAACTCCTATCTTTTATGCAGGGATGATTTTAGGGGCAAATTATATCCCAATGGCGAATTTTAAGGGTTACCGAAAAAAAAGTGGGCGAATTTTTATATTAAAGTGTTATTATTTTATTTCATATATTCGCCCATTATTTATTTTGTATATAGCTATGCCAAGGTAAATCCCATTCATCTCAATTTAGGGAAAATCTAGAAAAAGAATATTAGCCCACGAAATTATTTATTTTTGCCCACATTCGCCTGAATTTTTCCATCTGCGAGGAGATATTTGCCCAAATTCACCCAATTTTTTCCGATTGGGAGGAGAAATGAAGATTGTTCCCCAAATTTATGGATAATAGTTTGAAAAATTGGTATTTCGCCTAGGATTTATGGATAATACGATTAAAAATTTGCTATTTCGCCGGGATTTATGAATATTTCTGTAAACTGGTATTACTTCCACCTCGATTGGGGTAAATTGGACATAGTTCATCCTGGATTTTGATTTGTGGACAATTATTTGAGTAAAATGTGGAGATTTAATCAATTGGGGAAGTTTTTTCACTGGATTTGGTTCATAAATTTAGTCAAGTGAGGAAGTTTTTTACCTATATAATGGTGCAAGAGTCAGGACTCAGGCTCAATATCAAGCTTGATTTCTATTGCAAATCGGTCTTTACAGTGGCTGTCAGGCTGAGTGGATTTGTGGGAAGCAATTTCAGAAAGTTTCTTCTATCTACACTGTGCAGGCTTTTTACAGGTTAGTTTCTTGAATTTTCTTCTATTTGCAGCCTTTTTACAGGTTAGTTGCTGTGAGCACTCAACCTTGTTGCTAGACCACAACTTGATGGGATTTTCCAAATTGGAATCTGGATATTATTCTTTGGCACTCTGTTGGTTTTAACTTTTATTCTAGGTGTAAGTTATAGTAATCAAGAGCCATGGAGCTCATTAGCAATTATTTGCCAGGGCACATGGTACAAATTCATAGATTTCTTCGTTTTTCCTTCTATTTTTCTTTTCAAGAATATTCACTTTTCAATCCCATGATTCATTCAAAGGAACAACTGGAAGAAAATCTCCTGGTTTTCCACCTCGAGAGTCGGTGAGTTCTCTTCTGTTGAGCGATAGCGAATGGCCTGGTTTCTCCTTTTAGATTATTATAGCTTTAGTTTTCTTGACGCTAGTAAAATATAGTAAGATGCTAAGTTGCTTAATAAAATTGTGTTAACATGTAGTTTAATATAAAGCTGCTCAAATGTTAAGGCTTTTAGAACAGTGGAAAAACTTCCGAGGGAAATAGATGGAAAAGTGGATGGGGAAGGGGTTTTGTACCCACTAGCGATATATATCATACATTGCAATGTGCATCTCCTGGACGATCGAAGTTGTGACTCGTCCCTTGTTCTGTTTTGAGAAGGAACAAGGATTTTTTTCCAACTCGGGATTCGGGGTTTTGTACCCACCAGCGATATATATCATACATTTTTATCTCCTGGACGATCAAAGTTGTGACTCATCCCTTGTTCTGTTTTGAGAAGGAACAAGGAGAAGTAGAAGAAAGTAAGATCGGTCTTTGACTCAGGGAAATCCAATCTTGTTTCCTTGGTCTTTGATCTGCTTACATTACAATTGACCAAGTGGACCCACTTCAATTGATTTGATTGATTCAGTTCCAAGCTTCATAAATGGGATGGAGTAGCTCGCTCATAAATAGTAGTTTTTCTCATTAAGATATGAAACAATGTCACCCTAGGGGGCAGATATCAGCGGTAAGGAGTCCCATAGGAAGACGTCATAAATATATAGAGCTTCAAATCTGTTTTGGATTCATGTTTACCATGCCCAGCTAATTTGTTGCATTTGTTATATGTTTTTTTTTTATAAGTCTAGCTAGCATGGGATATATGGTGCTATAAGCAAAAAGAATTTCTATAATATATGCTTATTAATTCGGAGTTCTCCCTACTTTTCCATTACGTGAAAATGATGGACAAGCTAACAGAGGAACAGATCTCTGAGTTCAAGAAGGCTTTCAGTTTGTTTGGAAGTCCTCCAACAGGCCATTTATGAACTATGTCTACCCATCGATTTGTGGGTGGTATCTTGAAATCATCAATAGATTGGTGACTGGTCCCAAAAAGCTTAAACAACTATGTTCAAACCTCTTGGTGAACCTTGTGTCCATGTCCAATGCAATACTCAATGGAAAACCCCAACACTTACAACATTTTTGAACAACTTCGCAACTTTTTCCACAACACAAGGTATTTTCATTGGCATGAAGATGGAATACTTGGAAAATATGTCCCCAACCACAATGATTCCAATGCACCCTTGCAAATATGACATATGGGTCATGAACTCCATAGAAACACTTTCCTAAGATCTCTTAGACACAACAAAGTTTGTAATGGGCCAGCCTTCATTCATATATCTTCCTTATCTTGTTTGTAAAGAAGACAAGTCATGGCATACTATTCTACATCCTTGTGCATCTACTCATAATGGTATCCTCTCTCCAACAATGCCATCATTATTCATTGTCACTAGGTGGCTATCCCAAGGCAAATCATGGCATTCATTTAAGAGCTCCTTCCTAATATTTGATGACTTAGATATATAGATGTGGTTTCCAAAGTACAGAAGTTGTTTGTCTAACCAAAACTTCCTTACATTACCCTCATTCACCTGCTTCATGATGTTTATCATTGATGGGTCTCAATGCAATCCATCCATGATATACACATGCAAGTAAGTAAAAACCTACGCATGCCATCATGTTGGCACCGGCAACTCATCTTCCTCTAAGGATGTGAGTTGTGCCTGTTTTCTCAAGGCATCAAAATTTGTGTTAAGTTTGTTGATACTATATGGCCACGTTGAATTCTTATACCAAGAAGTATTGCCACCTTTCTTACTCAGGTAATTGTTTTAGTTGTGTCACAATGTAGCTTGTTGCAACGTTGTCTATATTCACAATGAATAGTTTACCCTAAATAATGCCTCCATGCTTGTAGCCTTGTAGGAAATGCACAAATGTAGTCATATATTTTTCATGAATGGGGTGCCTCCACTTGCAATCCTATAGCTTCATATTATCATAGGATACAGGATGACCCTCCTGTGATCAAACTTCTACAATGGAAAAATTTTAGGCATATGTCTACACCTCAAACAACTGCTCAAGGTCTAGCATCTTTAGCACAAGTGTAAGCTTTAGGTTGTATATGCTATAGCCCATGGCCACTCCTTAAACATACTTGGGCTGCTTGTTTAGTGCCTTAATGGCCCTTCCTCTAGGTCTGGAACAGACCTCTGCTAACTTCCTTCTACCCTCAGTCTGCCCTTTTAAGGCCTTATCCAATGCCTTATCAACCCAAAGGGCAGCCCTTTCAGTTGCTACCCATCCTATACTTGGTCTACATTTTATAATACCCCATAGAAACGCTTTCCATATGTCTACACCTCAAACAACTGCTCAAAGTCTAGCATCTTTAGCACAAGTGTAAGCTTCAGGTTGTATATGCTACAGCCCATGGCCACTCCTTAAACATCCTTGGGCTGCTTGTTTAGTGCCTTGGCCCCTGGGCCCTCCTCTAGGTCTGGAATAGACCTCTGCTAACTTCCTTCTACCCTCGGTCTGCCCTTTTAAGGCCTTGTCCAATGCCTTATCAACCCAAAGGGAAGCCCTTTCAGTTGCTGCCCATCCTATACATGGTCTGCATTTTATAATACCCCTCTTTAGGGTACTCTAATAGTCATCCAAACCTGCATATAAAAACATTACAAGAATCTGTTAGTTAATGAATATATATGTACATTGTACTACTGCTATTGCTTGTACATACCCTCCCAATAGCATCATCTTTTTCAACCAGCAACATCTTGCATTTTGTGAGATTTACAAAGAAACTTCACGAGGATCACTACTCAATCAAGTTGTTCATCAATTTGAAGAGAAATGTACAATATTTCTTCATCAATTTGAAGAGAAATGCACAATCTTTCCTCTGCATACAAAGAATGGGAAAATACAGTTTTTCGTTCCTTCCAAATAAGAGCTAAGAATCCAACATGTCCTTTCAGTTATCCCTGTCAAATATCAATGTTATCCTGCCATCGCTCAAGCAAGATAATGGATTTCTCTCATAGGAATGGTAATGGTTTTCTCTCAGCCAAATAATTTACACTGCATTTGTTGACCAAGGAGCCAAGGTGGTCTACTAACTGTAAATTGTCAGCTTGAGAGAAAGGCCACTTGTCCATGGGTTCTTCCCTATGTTTTCATATGGGTGCTTATTCTTCTTCAACATATCCAACAATAGTTTATGTTGATGCTGCTAGCATGAGTTAGCTGTGGTATTCTTGCTCAAGTCAATTCTAATCAAGTGAGGAAGTAAGAAACGTTTTATTGCATAATTTTTGGAAAACAAAATTTCAAAAATTTCACTATTTAAATTACAATAGAAAGAACAAATACTAAATACTATAAATAAATTCAGTCTCTACCCAAGTTATATTTTTGTGCTTGCATGTACACCGAGATATCAAGATCCATAAACCCTAGTGAACTGAAAAATTACCTCAGGTTCTATAGTGAAGTGAAAAATTACCTCATGTTGTATTGCTACTCCAGGCTCTTCCCTCTTTAAACTTATTCGCACTTACCCACATAGTGAAAGCCACAAGTGTCTTGGGTGCCATTGTTAACATGCAGCGTGCAACTGCCCCCTTTTGGTATGATTGCTCCTACATAGCAACAATTGAGTAGGCCTACAGTTGTTACCACCTATAAGTCGTGTAAGACATTCAAGCGATTGTGAACACAAACTATACATTCATACATATAACACAAATACAATGAAAATAATTAATATCATAGTTTGAACCAGGATATATCAGTCCCAAACAAGATTGAAAATTTTCGTAGATCCTACTTTGAATTTTCACCTTGTATATCATTGTTAACAACCAATCAAACAACCATAGTTTACCATTGTTAACCACAGACCTTAGGAACCAGAGGGATTGAACAATTCTACATATTCTACTTTAAAATTTCACCTTCTAGCAGCCTGCGATGTTTTGCAGTCACCCCATATCCTTGAGCACTAGTGCATGGCAGCATTGATAGAAGCGTAAATCCACCCCATACCCTTTCAGTTGCTGCCCATCCTATACTTGGTCTGCATTTTATAATACCCCCCTTTAGGGTACTCTAACAGTCATCCAACCCTACATATAAAAACATTACAAGCAGTTGTTAGTTAATGAATATATATGTACATTGTACTACTGCTATTGCTTGTACATACCCTCCCAATAGCATCATCTTTGTCAACCAGCAACATCTTGAATTTTGTGAGATTTACAAAGAAACTTCACGAGGATCACTACTCAATCAAGTTGTTCATCAATTTGAAGATAAATGTGTAATCTTTCTTCATCAATTTGAAGAGAAATGTACAATCTTTGAATCTTTCCTCTGCATACAAAGAATGGGAAAATACAATTTTTCGTTCCTTCCAAATAAGAGCTAAGAATCCAACCTATCCTTTTAGTTATCCCTGTCAAATATCAATGTTATCCTGCCATCGCTCAAGCAAGATAATGGATTTCTCTCTTCATGACAATGTTTCTTACAAAAGACAACATACTACTTCTTTCAGGGAAACATGAGCATCTAAATCAGTTTCTTACAGAATGGCCTGTTTTGTATATCTATGTCCAACACTAAAATTTATGAGACTTCTTAAATGACTAATTCATACTGTGAGAAAATCCAAATTTAGATGTCTGACGCATTTTACAGAAAAGACAATATTACTTATTCTAGCGACACAAACATGTTTAGACATATAATTCCTGGTTAGTCTAATTACAAGGACAAGCTATCATCCATGGAAAATCTTCCACAAAAAGAACAAAATGATTCAGAACCTAAAATTAAAAAATACAGAAACAAAAAAAAACATATATTAGCATGCCATGCTTTCCCAAACCTGACAAAAGATACAGCATAAAACCTGTCCATTCACTTGAACTTTCAATTTATATTTTAAAAATAGTTATCCTAATTAATAAGTCTAAATATATTCTTCCTGAATTTCAGTTTATTAATGGTCAACCAACAACAAATTCCTTTTAGGAGATGAACTGGGCACTATTCTTCCTAACTAATTAAATACATGATGTACCTTTGAACAGTTAACATCAGATATAAATATTCATACCTAGCAATTTGCACAATGCTCATGATAGGTAGGGCTAAATATCGAGATGACGGAAAACACGGTACACCAGATTGGGAGCCACGAGCTAGCATCCCTTCAAGCCAATGTCTGCGCCAAAGATGAGATACTTGCAATGGTTTCCACCTTTACCAGTAAACAAACAAAGAAATGAGACAACAATGGCATTAGAATAATCAAAAGTTGTACCATATTGAAAGAATGGGTTCCAATTTAATAACAGTAGATTACATGCATATATGAGGAGAGTAAAGTGGAAGTCTACATCAAACTAGTACATTCCAAAAACCACAGAAATTGAATATGGTTCCATTTAAAAGGCATGCAATGAGATCAACAGGAAAGATGTTTCCTTTGGTGGCTTGGGATATCTGCAATTTATCAAGAGACCAAAGGGGACAGGGCCAGGGCCTCCCTAACATAAGAGCTCAAGGAGGAGTTATTTGTGACAAATGGTTAGTACATGCAGTGAAGAGGGATACTCGTCAATTTTTAGTTCAGCACTAGATTGCGCAAGCTCAATGCATTGCAGGTATTAAACATCCCTTTAAGCTGTATGGCATAATCGCTAATGCTCATGATTTCATGATTTCAAGTTCTACCCAGCTCAAAATGGTGTCAACTGCTTTGAAGACTGTTTATGGTTTTCACTAGATCAAAGGTAGACTTGATAGGTTCTATGCCAATTCTCATGTAGCTACATTCTCATCCACTAGTGAGCCCTCTATTCTAGTTAACAAAGGGATCCTCCTTGGAAATTTTTTGTTCAGCACCAGAATTAGCATGCTCAATGAATTCCAGGTATTAAACATCCCTTTTAGCTGTGGCATAACCGCTAATGCTCAGGATTTCGTGATTTCAAGTTATTCCTGGCTCAAAAGGGCGGGGACTGCTTTGAAGACTGTTTTTGGTTTTCACTGGATCAAGGTAGACTTGATAGGCTCTATGCCAATTCTCATGTAGCTACATTCTCATCCACTAGTCAGCCCTCTATTCATTTGGACTTCACTATCATTGGCTCTAATCATTTTTCTATTTCCACTTGTACGCTCATTGGTTCTGATTGTCAGTATGAGGATTACTCTTCTTTTAAGTTGAATGTCTCCCTTTCTGAGTTTGAATAGTCTCAAAACATTGTCACAAGGGTTTGGCACGCGGTGCCTCCTCTTATAAAGGATAGTGGTTGGATTCTTTTGTGGGAGGAAACCATTCTATGCATTATATTGACTCATGTGCTTAAACTATTGCTCATCTCTTAGCCTTAGTGTGGTTTTTCTAGCATAATAAGTGTGATAGTACGAGGTTAATTTGCACCTTGTGAACTAAGTCAAATGATTACCTCATGTTGTATTGCTACTCCAGGCTCTTCCCTCTTTAAACTTATTCACACTTACCCACATAGTGAAAGTCACAAGTGTCTTGGGTGCCATTGTTAAGATGCAGCGTGCAACTGGCCCCTTTTGGTATGATTTCTCCTGCATAGAAACAATTGAGTAGGCCTACAGTTGTTACCACCTGTAAGTCGTGTAAGACATTCAAGAAATTGTGAACACAAACTGTACATTCATACATATAACACAAATACAATGAAAATAATTAATATCATAGTTTGAACCGGGATATATCAGTCCCAAACAAGATTGAAAATTTTCATAGATCCTACTTTGAATTTTCACCTTGTATATCATTTTTAACAACCAATCAAACAACTAAAGTTTACCATTGTTAACCATGATTAGGCCTTAGGAACCAGAGGGATTGAACAATTCTACAGATTCTACTTTAAAATTTCACCTTCTAGCAGCCTGCGATGTTTTGCAGTCACCCCATATCCTTGAGCACTAGTGCATAGCAGCATTGATAGAAGCGTAACTCCACCCCATACCCTTTCAGTTGCTGCCCATCCTATACTTGGTATGCATTTTATAATAGCCCCCTTTATGGTAATCTAACATTCATCCAACCCTGCATATAAAAACATTACAAGCAGCTGTTAGTTAATGAATATATATGTACTACTGCTATTGCTTCAGAGTTTTTTTGCAAACGCGTACTGAATTCTATTTTATGGACAGACCTAATACTAATTGATAAATACTTTGGAAAATGACCAATAATTGTTGAATATTATGTATTGCTAAATTACATGTAACTGCCATCTATATTATGTTTAAATTAATAATGAATGGTGGATAAATGGGTATGCATATGACTACACTGGATACATCTGCTTACTGATTGCTTTATTACTGTTTATTGGGCTGCCATATTTGTACTCATACCACACTCCAATTTGTTTATGGTTATACACGAATGATGATAAATAGTAGTTGATGGTCATGCAATGCCTAAGTATTTGATAAACTTGACGATTAATGTTTTTGCTAACTACTTGCATAACCTTGGCATAACATTATCATTCTAGATTTGCCTTGAAGTTGACTTACTGATTGCATTTACAAGGTTCATATTTGTCCATATAGTATGTCTTGTTCTTTACTCCATTAAGGCACTGATCACTAACCCTTCCAAAAGAATATATTATTCGGTGTTTGAGTCTCCTTACAGACTTGCATTTAGGGCTCTCCCCTAGGGTTGCTTGTTTAGTGACTTGATATATTCACAATGAACGGTTTACCCCAAATAATTCCTCCATGCTTGTAGGAAATGCACAAATGTAGTCATATATTTTTCATCAATGGGGTGCCTCCACTTGCAATCCTATAGCTTCATATTAGCATAGGATACAGGATGACCCTCCTGTGATCAAACTTCTCCAACGGAAAATTTTTAGGCATATGTCTACACCTCAAACAACTGCTCAAAGTCTAGCATCTTTAGCACAAGTGTAAGCTTCAGGTTGTATATTCTACAGCCCACGGCCACTCCTTAAACATCCTTGGGCTGCTTGTTTAGTGACTTGGCCCCTCCTCTAGGTCTGGAACAGACCTCTGCTAACTTCCTTCTACCCGTGGTCTGCCCTTTTAAGGCCTTGTCCAATGCCTTATCAACCCAAAGGGCAGCCCTTTCAGTTTCTGCCCATCCTATACTTGGTCTGCATTTTATAATACCCCATTTTAGGTTACTCTAACAGTCATTTAGCCCTGCATATAAAAACATTACAAGCAGCTGTTAGTTAATGAATATATATGTACTACTGCTATTTCTTCAGAGTTTGTTTGCAAACGCGTACTGCAAAACTATTTTGAAAATGAAAGGGCACAATTCCTCTTAAAGAGGTCCTTGAAAAGGATTGGTTCCTTAGTGGAAACCAAAGGTAGAGTGTCAACTAGTTGTGTTATGTGAACTTTCTCAACAATGAAATACCACTGCAATTATCGGTAGACTCAAGTGCCTCTCACAAGTTCTTGAAGAAGGATTTGGAAAGTGAAATTTGGATTAGGGTTCATACTCAATAAACATTATGAGTGCTTCATACTCAATAAACATTATTGGTAGGTTTAAACTCCAACTTATATGACATAGTATTTTTATCCCAATATGGGGAAAGTAGCAAGACCCCTTCTCCCAACTCATCTCTTGTACACTGCAAAGGCACTGTCAAAAAATAATTTCCATAATTTGTTATTTTGGATTTTGGTGGGTTCCATGACTTGATATTTGAACCCTTCATCCTCAATAGATTCATATAAAGAGAGAGAATGAAACAACCCATGTCTTCTTCATCAATGTAGAGAGGATAGTTATTTGGACTATTTTGGTCAATTACAACATACATGAACTTAGCCTCTCTATACAACCATCTGGTTTCTTTTGGAAACATTGGAATAGTGGTGTATTTCATATCCATATGCATGGTACCTCCCAACTTATTATCCTAGCTTCTAGGAACTATAATGATGTATGTAGCTGGTACATTTTCCACCACTACATCCATTAATATACTCTTAGTAGGTAACTGATCCAAAGTAAAGAGAAGGCAGAGTTGGTTGAACACCTATTTGTTAGTTGTCGTTTTGTGAAGGAGGTGATCGGTGGACTCATCTGTATTCTTAATGTGCACATACATTGGAATGCTTCTACTTTTCTGGAAAATTTATCAAATTGGGTAATACAAAAGGGTATTTTACTGTATCTGCCTATTTTCATCATTTGGAATATTTGGAAGGCTAGAAAACGTTTATGTTTTGATGATTAGGAACCCATATTGAACAGCCTGTTATATATTATATATGATGATGTTATGAGCTTTAAGCCTCCTCTGATTCACAAGCATAGAAATAGGAACATTGGGATGTCTCCTACTTCTATGTATCCTATGATCTTTTTTGATGGTGTTGCTGCAAATAATTTGGGTGGAGCAGGAATCTGTCTTTGGCTGAATGAACAACACCTTCTTGCTATCAAGCTCGGATGTGGCAGCTGCAAAAAAACTAGAGCTGAGCTCTTAGCACTCTGGGCATCACTACAAGTCGCCAAGGATATTGGGTTACCTTACCTACATATATCTGGCGACTCCTTTGTGATTATAAACTGGGCTAAAAAGGAATCTACCCTGGATATGGTGAATCTTGAGGCCTGGTGCTTCAACACTAGAATTATCATCTCCTCTTTTACATGGGTGGATTTCAGTCATGTTTATAGGGAAAATAACAGGAGGGCAGACATCTTATCCAAGGAGGGATTGCACTTGGCGTCGGGCCATCTCTTACTTACTGAATCTTTTGGGAACGAGATTATTGGGGTTAACTCATCACAACTCTTTTAGAATATGCTCATTCTATTACAATTGATCTCGCTTGATTCATTGAGATACTATCAGGTTTTGTTGAGCAAGCTACTACAGGATACAAGAGTCACTCTCCCTCCTTGGATCAGATTTTTGGGCTCCTGTTATTTTCTCTAGGGACATAGATGACTGTATCAGACAGCCTTCCTATGAGAGGGATCTTATTGTAGTGATCCCCAAGTGCTTTGAGCAACTCTGTAATTTATGTGGGTATCTATTTGTATCTTATTTGTGTCTTTATGTATGTTTGGATATGATTTATTGCTGAAATGATGTACTGTCCCTGGTGGCATAACTGAAATATCTTGAAGATGTAAAAGGTTCCTTTGATTCATTGAATACCAATGAATGATTTTTTCGACTGAAAAAAAAACTGATCCAAAGTAACCATGAGGTCTGTTATCATTCCCAAAAATTTGAAATTCCTACAATCAGAACTGTAAAGGCTATGATAAGGCCTAGTTATGTCCAACCCCGTCCATTCCATGATAATTTTAGGCATAAGGTTATGAGAAGCCCAAAAATATCGCATACAGTTATGAAAAAAATTATCTTGTAAACTGAGTGTGACATAAGGGGAAGATGGCTCCTCCTTGTCATTGGCATGAGGACCACATTAGATTGCAAGGGATTCATTAGTTAGGTTAATGTTATCTTTCTTATCATAGGTTTCAACATGGTGAAGTAACCTATCAATTTTCTTTTGATATGTAAGAATTTTTTACTAACTCATACAATGGGATAGGGATCTTAAGTTTACTCAATTCTTGCTCAGGATTGAAAGATGATCTCTTAGACTCTTTAGAATCATGCTCATCTTTTTTGGGTGTATTTTTATCAGTAGGATTTGCATGTTAGGCTTTGATAATATCTCGAATATTATCCTTGGGTAGACTATTAGTTTTAAGAGTTGAAGAAGAGTGAGGTGTTTTGTCTATAGGATTTTTCACAGGATTTTTGAGGGTTCGAGGATTAGAGGTATAAGCCGTTGGGGAGGATCTAGGAATCAGATCATATTTCCTTTGAATTTCATGTTGTATGTTTTCTGTACGAAATTGGTAATGAGTATTAGACTATTTATTTATCCCATGAATCTCAAGCAGCTCAATTTCAACTAAATTTGACCACATTTGCATATGTATGCATGTTTGTAATTATCAAGACAAAACCGTGTCAAATGTCAACGAGGTCTTGATTTAATGGTACAGCGGAGGCGGTGAGACATGTTTTGCCCCTTGGTGGAGTGTCTCTCCGTGCAAGCAGGCCGTTGGGGGCAGGATCCTCCTAATGGTGATTTCTTAGTTGAAGGGATAGTTCAAGAGTGTTGTGAGTCGTAATCCAGTCACAGTCCATTGTCAATTATACCAGAATGCAAAGGGACTCACTTGCTACACAAGGATGTTCTGAAGCATCTTTGTCCCAAAATTTAAAAAACTTTGGCCATCCACTATTAATTCATGCAAGAACAATGTTTAACTTGATTATGTGCTTGACTCCCATTTTATTGTTTGAAGAAATTAATTTTTGAATAGAAGATGGATTCTTGAAGTGCACATATATTTTAGGTGAATGACTCAATGTGCATGCCAGTTGAACAATATAATTGATAAAGTAGTTAATTTGAATTGAAAGTGTATAGTGTTAGTAGTGAATCAATTTTACCTCATCATGAATTCCTATTACAAAGTGTATAATGCTACCAAAACACTCTCTTTATATCTATTCCATTCGTATTACTATAAAAAGTAACAAATATGATCACATAAATGCAAATTTTTTCGATGATATAACTCTTATTCATTGTGAACATTGTCCCTATTTTATAATGTTTTGATTGGTCATTAAAAATCTCGGGCCCTGAGCATGTTATAAAATCAAACACATATAAAAAATTTACTCATCATTTTCATCACTCTTCTTACTCAAGCCTTTAATTTTTCATTCTAAGCATTTTTTTGAAGACTTTGTCAAAATTTGGTTGTTATTCTAAGCATATTTTGAAGACTTTGTCAAATTTTGGTTGTTATGGTTAAGCAAATTTGGTTGTTATTCTAAGCATATTTTGAAGACTTTGTCTAAATGATTACTTCTTCTTCAACCCAAAATACCTAATATCTTGTATCTTTCATCCAAAGGTTAAGTGTTCCATAGTTTTAACTTGATCTTAAAAATGTTGGCCCCTATACCTTGATCCCTTGCCCCTTGCATGTTTTTCCCCAATTGGAATATGGGGATTATAAAGTTCACATTTCAAATGTTTTATTGAATTGTGGACCCTAGAATATTACTCATGACCTACCAAATGGGTTGAACATTCAACATTCAAAGACCAATAAAAACCATCAACTACCAATGAACTTCACACCCTTGATATATTCCGTAAATGATATATTTTCATTGTTTAGTGGGAAAGAACATGAGTTTTAGTTTTCCTAAGAGAGTATTGGACATCCTAAAAACTATAGGCATCCACTATGTAATGAAAAAATCCAAGCATATGGATTTATATCCAATGGCATCTGGCTTTGACCACTCCTTCAAATCACAGAAATCTTCAACCTATGTAAACTTGGGATGCAAGTATTGGACTTGTGTTGGGCACCTGGCCCACAGCAAATGCATCTCCCATAAGTCCTAATTGAAAGCTTCTTTCCCCTCTTGTGATATTTGCCAATAATCTAGTAACTAACTGTGGAATTCCCAAGGTTGATGCCTATCAACAAATATTAGCCCCAGTTTAATAAAATCAATTAAAGAATTTATTTTCTAAGAAGAAATTATAGCGATGGGTTTAGAGCAATACATGTTAGAAGACTCTGAAAATAAATGAAGAATTAAAGTACTTACTAAAAAGATGCTTCTAATCAAACACGATGAAACATATCTTTTTATAAGTAAATACTAAAAAATTGCTGGAAAAAGAGTGCAAAACGTAGAACGTTTAGCTTACTCTTAAGTAAAATACTAAGAATTAGAAAAGGATTTGGTTTGGGCTTTCAGAATATTTTTGGATCCTACACTCCTTATCACATGCAGGAAGCTGAGGAGCTTGCCCTCTTAGGCCATATTTATATGTATTATCTATGGATGGTCTTGGTTATTTGTTGGAAGCAGCAAGAATACAGGGGAAAATCTGGGGGATTTAGGTTCATGGAGACAAGGAGGTACTTGACAGTCATTTTGTTGCTGACTAAATGCTATTCAATTCACCTAGAACCTAATTTGGTGATTGAAAACATGAGATAACTAGACATCTTGTGTTTCATTGAGTGTGGTTCTTAGTGATCAGAAATCAGAATTTTGGCTCATAGGAGCTAATATTCCATCAAATATTTCTCCACACTAGAGGAGAACACCCTATGCAAATAGGGGGGTAACAGGAGGAAACCCTAGGAAAAATTTCCTAGCCTGTCACCCTAGGGATGCCTATTGTTTGGTACTATGTTTGAACTTTGCAACTAGGATCCAAGGTGCATAAGAATCAATTTCCCTTGGCTGACCTCCTAGTTAATTGCATCAACAGATCATAGGATCTTGTTTACATGTTCGTTGTATGAATTCCCCAACTGTATTTCATCATCCACCAATTCCGGTACTCCTTGCACCATGAATTGATGTTGACAATCAATAAATCCCGTGGTTAGTTTTTAATGGCAAGTAACTGCCAACTGGAATCATTTTGTTGTTACAGCAAGAAACACTTACGGCATAAATTGAAATCGCATTTGGTTAAGAATTTGAACATGACAAGAATTTTGCAACACACTTGTATAATTATTAGGAGATTGAGGATGTGATTAGATGGAGAACTACAGAAGGAGCTTTGTGGCCATGTTTAGCATGTGTATCACTCATGTGAGGATGCGCTGTGATTCAACAATTTGCAATTTTGCATAGTTTTTCATTTCATGATTTATAAGGCAGAGTAACTAGTATTCAGACAGCCTACCTTCAAGGACCATCACACATTAATTGGCAGGAAATTGATATATGAGGAAACAAATATGGTAAGGACTGGAAAGTGTGTTTTATTCTTTTCTAAATAATTATTCTTTTCATTAGAAGAATGTTTTATTCTTTTCTAAATCATTATTCTTGTGATGTTTTAAAAAATTGTTAGTTATTCCCTTTTACACAAATTAATAGAAATTTGTAGATTACTTATTAAAGCATGTACTCGTTTTTAATTTCATTTATCATCGTAGGGGGCTTCTTGTGCCATAAAACTCAGAACTAGCCAGACTTAAAGTTTAGATGAACTGTTGTTTATGCTCAGAGACTAGAGTTGGGTTTTGATGGTACTTCTACTTTCAATCTCAACCTAGAATTTGCTACAGCCTTCTGGCCATTGCTTTTCAGTGGCTGCAATATGACTTTTGGCCACTATTTGTGCTCAAAACTACCCATATTTGAGTACTAGGGCATTTTTGATGGTATAATTAAACTCAGAACCCAAGATGAAGAGTGTTTACCTCATGAATGATTCCCAAAATTGCTACTGGTCTCTTTTCAATGTTTTCATGCCTAGAAAGCACCTAGAATTAGGGATTTAAGACTGCTTGTTGCTATTATTCATACCCAGATCTTACAGGATTGATCTCTACATTGTATGACAGGCTCAGAAAATTAAATAAGAAATAGAGTGGTTTTCTATATGAAGTCTTTGAGTTGAATAGCAGTGAAAATAGAATCTATTAGCTTGTTTTAATCTGATGGAAGAGTAAGTCATCTGTATAAATCTTTATCTTACATGGAATTGAATTTGAGTTTAGCAATCGAAATCCAGATAATCAATGGGAATATATAAACATGAGAATTGTGTGCGCAGATGCTGAAGGGATTATACGCATAGAATCTATGTTTTACGTGTAGTGATTGATATTATGCTCGACATTGTTACTCTGATTTCTATACATTGTTAGCTTTGTATAACAAAGAAAGTATGAAGGATAAGTGTTCTATCCAATGTGTTTTGATGAAGATAGAGCATCTCAGTTTCCTTTTCAAAAGGATAGGTTATGCTAAATACATAGATTCATTTAGTGGATCTTTCAAAAGCTAGGCATTTTGGCTAAATATACAAAGGATCATTTGCAAGTTGTACAACTTGGGCTTAGAATTCATTGATATATTATTCATTTCTTCGTTGATGTGGTGCAATGCTTGTTATTTCAAGTTGGTCAATAAGAAATTTTAGAAATTGTGTTAAAAATGGGGCATTATATACCTATTCAGTACACACCATTGGAGACATTTGTCATCATATAAGGCAATGATCCTTTATGTTACATAGAACGAAGTCTACATATGTGTATGTCATGAATGTTGTGATTTTACGGCATGATGTATGTCATGCTTGCTTGAATTCTGTGGATTGTTTGCCAAAAGAATAATGTGGAGCATAATATCTGATTCTATTAGTTTATTGGTTTGTAAAGATTCAGGTCCCCACATGTCCGCTGGACCATTAAGGGATGAGATAACAAGTGGATTCCCCACTTTCCCTGAATCTAGTCAGTGCAGTTGTGTTTCATTGACACCTTCCAGTTGTATTAGTGTTATACCTCCTTCGGGGAAAGAGTCAATGAAAGAGTCAATTAAAAGTCATTGAAAGAGTCAATGAAAGAGTCAATGAAAGAGTCAATGTAAACACTCATTGTAATTCGGGTCAATATAAATTGATAATGTGGCATTGTATTAATTTTATATCATTTTTCTCATGCAGGATTCACTTCTGGTTTCTTTATTGATTTGGTTTTTCAATTTTGGAATATTAAGTAAGATGTCAAACATGGATTGTGGAAAGAAAAATAAAACATCAAAACAAAAGGATGTAATATCATATTTTCAAAAGCCTCAGTCCAATAATCCACATCCTATTCATGCTTCAAGCTCTCTTGAGCAAGGTATCAGTGAGAGAGATGTCAACACTTTTGAGAATTGATCTGCAACCCAGAAAATGGATGGTAGAATACATTCCTCTAATGATCGAAGTGAGACAAATGCATTTCCATCCAAAATTGGTAGTTCAAATGTTGAATATTTTTCATTGCAAGGTGACACAGTGCATTCACGGAAAAGGAAAAAGGGCCAATCGGACGCAGGGAGAAAATTCAAAGCTGATTGGGTCTCAAGATACCCATGTATTGAACCAATACCTCCAAAAAATGAGAATGAGATCTCACGAGAATTTAAATGCATTTCATGTAGTTGGAAACTTGGAAAGGTAGTGAAATTACAGATGAAGTTAGACACAATCGAGAATCATGTTGGGAAGGTGTATGATAAGAAAACTGCAAATGATTAGAATAAATCTACTGCCAGATGGAAATCTGTTAGCGAATGTCGACATCTCCAATTTGAAGTGGAATATAATGAATTCTTACTAAATAAGAAAAAACTTGAGGAAAGTGGAGGAACCATCAAATCTCAATTTGGAAAGATGATGGAAACACATTTCTTATCAAAGACAATACAATTAAGCATTGTATTTCACCTCCTATCCAATGGTCGTCCTATGACAGATTATCCAAAAATGACGAAATATCTATCTTTTATTCAAGTGCCAAATTTTCCATCTTCTCATTGGTCTTTATCGAGTGGTTGGGAATGGGGAAAATATCTAGCTCAAGTAGAAAAGGACGATATGAAAGAGAAGATTGCAAATGCTACATTTTTGTCACTGTCTTTGGATGGAGTTACGGATATTGATAATACTTCATGGATCTGCATGAGCATTTATATGGTCAATGACCATATCAGGCATTCCTATCTACTTGGAATTCATAAAATGACCAAAAGTTCTACAGCAGAAAATATTTATGAACTTGTTATTGATAGTTTGAAGGAAATTGGTGGTATGGATCATTCCATGATTGAAAAAAAGTTAGTATGTGTTGGAGCAGATGGAGCATCAGTAATGAAAGGACAAAGGAATGGCCTTTGTGCTAGAATGCAACTCTCGGCTTCACCGTATATGCTCAGTATTCATTGTATGGCTCACAGGATGAATCTTGCATTTAAAATAGTGAGCAACTTTTCATTGGTTTCAAAGGTAGAATATCTTGTACGTGAGGTTCATGCATACTTTTGTTGGAGTCCCAAACGAGTTTTAGAGTTTAAATTTTTTTCTGATGGTGTTACAAATGGAAAAAAACTATTAAAAGATGTTGATACAAGATGGATATCATTGAAGGGACCAGCTGAAAGATTATTCAATGAATATGCATCCTTGGTAGGGGTGATGTATGAACATCGCTCAAGTGTAGAAAAAGCTCAAACTCTTCTATTTCTACTAACTGATATAGAGACATTATTAACATTGGCTGGAATTCTTCCTATGCTTCATGAAATGAATAACCTCGTGAAGATGGCTCAGAGTCACACGATGTATATTGCTAAATACATAAGAGTAAGAAAATTAACATGTCTTGCATTGGATAATTTGTATATTATGGAAGATTCTTTTACAGATTTAGCACTTACAAATTGGAGGAAGATTATCAATATAGAAAATGATGAATTTTTTTGGAAGTTTGATGAAAAAGGGATGCTATGTATGGCAGTTCGTGGGCATATGGTTCCCTTTTATTATAATGAAAAGATAGGAAGATCCACCAAACAGTGCTCTGTCTTACGAAAACGATTTCATGATGTTGTAATTTCAGTGAGAGACAACTTGAAAGAAATTGCAAAATCACTATAATTAGAGGTAAGAGAACGGTTTCCTCAAGATGAATTGTTGGAGGCCATGTCTATCGTATACCCTCAATATTGGGACCATAGTCAAAATGAAAAAAATTTAGAAGCTGACTTTATAAAGAAAATCAAGATTTTGCAAAGCCATTTTTGTCGAGAGGCCTAGATACAAGGAGAACATATTCAAGGTATTTTAGATAAAGAAAAAATGGCAGATCAATCTCAATGCTTTGGTAAAACAATGTGGGACCAATTTTCTCTGTCGGATAGTAAAGAATATGGTGCAATTACAAGATTATGGACTAAGCTCAGTGGTAGCAAAGTGCTACGGGAAAAAATGTCAGAATATTTCAAATTAGCAGATTTATGTCAAACCATGATTTTGGGATCAGTGGAGGATGAGAGAATGTTTAGTGCACTGACATTATTGAAGTCAAAGTTGCGGAACAATCTTGATAAAAATGTGGATACATGCTTAAGATTATATGTAACAAAGTATGAGGTTGACAATTTTCCATATGAAAGAGCATTAGCTCTTTGGCGATCCGATCGTGAAAGAAGGGGAGAAAACAATATAACAAATATATCCAATGAACTTGATGTGAAAAATGAGGACCAGAGCCAAAATGTCGAAAATGTTGAAAATGAGGACCAAGGCCAAAATGTGACTTGGAAATTGGATTTCACCTAAGATTGTATATGATCTAATACACATTAAGGACTCTTGAGTCTTATTTTTTTCCAGATGCTCCATGTACCCTTGTTGGTGATCACTATATGTGAATTTGAGGTCGTATTTTTAGTAAAAATAGATTCTACATTATACTTTTTTGTTGTAACATTGATGATTTGAGCTACATTACCTTCATGCAGCTTATTTTAATATTGATGTTTTGATATTAACCTCTTACATTGTCTCTTTCTTGTATGTGACAGGAAGTGACGGTGGAATTTGAGAAAGCTAGACCTAGGAGCTATCTCTTCACATAGATAGTGTCCTAACATTAAAGGATAAATAACTAATTTGACAACACTTTCGCTAAGCAAGAATGAGCTCATTCAAGTACATGAAACCATGTTGGTGTTTAACAGGAATATCTTGACAAATGTTTATGGTTTGTTTATTGCTTTTGTTTGAAGCATTTTGTCGCTTTTTGAAGTTTATGTGTATTTTGGTTAAATATTGTGTTAGTCCCTTAAATGCTTATAGTTCTCATTTTATGCTTGATTTAGCCATTTGTTGTAGCTTGAATCAAGATTGGTTTTAATCAGTTTCCATTGATTCAGGGTTTGAGAAAAGATATTTTTATTGCATTTTAGTTGCAT